>JAIPRM010000838.1:5113-20171 GCA_025469315.1 Stegophylla sp. TES_Ste_2020 | reverse complement strand
TAATTAAGTTTTAGTTAAAGTGAATACAGTAAAAGTAAATTCAAAATATTAAAAAAAAAAAACCAATATTTTTAACCATAACAATATTATAATAAAAAATATTGACAGTCCTAAGTCTGATAAAAATTGGTTGTAATTTATAATTTCGCTAGACGCAATTTACATACATATAGAAAATTCACGGGACGCAATTTACATATACCCAAAAAATATCCGGGCAGCAATTTACGTAACCCCAAAAAATATCCGGGACGCAATTTACATCAAAAAGGTACATTGAGACGCAACTTACAGTCAGCCGTCAAGTCGTGTTTCGCGTACGAAATTAATGTGTGTGTGTGTGTGTGTGTGTGTGGTAGTCGGTAAAAATGTCCACAACAAAAAATGGCCAAAGGAAAATGTCCGCGCGTACGAAAACAGTCGTTTTTATACGTTTAGAGTATACTCATAGGCAGTGGCGTGGCGAACTCAAAATTATTCAGAGGCCAAAATTTTTTATGACCACCCCCCACCTATCGAAGAAACCTCGAAGATCGGGGAAAAAAAAACTCCAATTTTTTCTAATATTTATAATTATATATATAGATGCTTTTTCCTGTATTAAATTTTTTTTTTTACCTTATTTATTTTTATTTAATAATAAAAACGTAATTGAGTAATTAAACCTAAGTATCCAAGTAAACGAGCATTATAACGGCTTATTTTTCCTCACAAAAAAAAAAAGAAGGGGGTTTCGTACCCCAAGTAACACTGATTATAGTGATTATACAATGATATTAAATTACTGTCCATAAAATTATTTCTCTTGACCATTTTTGAATTTGGCCAAATTTTTCTCTGGGTATTCTTATTTTTCCCTATATTTTCCTCTAGTTATTTTAGTTCATGGACACTTCTTTTGTAAATGGACATTTTTACCTAGATCTGTGTGTGTATGTGCAGAGGCGTATTTACCGAAAGGAAGTTCCAAGATATGGCGTATACTAACCCTACTCCCCCTAGAGATTTAAGTAGAAGGGGATTTCCTTATCTCTGACAGCACTTCGAGAGTGTTCCCTTTAACAATATTCACTAATATTTTCGTTGGAACGTTAAAATCTGGGACAATATACCTTGATTAATTACTTGTATTTAAAAACGTACCTAATTATATTTGTAATTTAGTTTTATAAATTACTTATAAATTACTTTTTATTTTTCCTCACGTGTATAATTTATCATAATATCAATTAGACATATTATATTAGATTTATTGTTCAGATACATCGTATTAGCTATCTATTTCTATAGAAGTGAAATCGGATAGAATACTGGGGTAGGGCTTGCAATTAACTAAATATGATACTGAAAATGATAATAAGTAAAATAGTTATCACCATAATAAAAAAAAAAAAAAAATGTAAGTTTCGTCAAAAGAGTCCTTGGTTTCTTGAATATATAACTCTCAAAATTGTATTGTACTTATAATCCTCCTGCATTTTTCTTCCCTTATAGCCCAGGTGTCCCCCCTCCCTAGGCAAGAACAAAAAATCAAATTAGGTAAATAAATGATCTTACATAAGGTGATGGAGCTTTTTTCGTTTGTCCGTGTGTGTTCTGTGTATGTAAATTTAAGTAGTTATTAAGTTAGTTGTTATTAATATATACAACAAAATTAATAATTCAAATATTTTGATTTTTTAATTAGAATCGATTAATAAATTATTAATAATTTTATTTTAACAAAGCGTAAGTAGGAAGGCTAGGGGAGATATGCCACTCAAAAACACTAAAAATTTCCCTAGATTTTTGAAAAACGTATTAAGATTGTGTTTTAAGGGAGGGAAGGGATAAAATAAAAAATTTAATATTTTAGCCCTCAAAAATTGTTATTCTAATCATGTCAATGAATTGTAACGCATCAGAACATAGGAATTGATACGGAAGAAATTATAGACCAACAACCAATAGGCAATAAGTTTTACATGAAGCTTTACTTGGTTTGATATAAATAATAATAAATTATAAATCATTAAGTAAAAAGAAAATGAGGTATTTATATGACTGTTAACTATAAATTTATTATTATATAATGACAAACAAAAATTATTGTGTGATTTTTTTTCGAGTAGTGTGTACCCTCCCCCCCTAATGGGTCGTTGTTTTACAATTGGTTTTTATACCTGCCGTCTAAATAAATGTTAAATACGCCGCTGGTGTGTATGTCTGTGAGTGAGTGTAAATGTGAATGCATTTATGTATGTAAGATTTCAAAAATACCACTACTAATATTATTATTAAATGATGAAAACAGCACGCGACACACGGCACAAGAAATAAAAATAAATTTCAAAATATATATGTAAAAATAAAAAAATCACTACAACGTCACACGACACTACACTATGTAATAATAATAATAATAATAATAATACGTGACAACGAAGGAAATATTGACACGTCTAAAAGAAATAAGGTTAAACGTATAATATATGACTACTTTACACGTTGCTTATTTTAACATACATAATATTATAATAATTATTATAAAAACTACGCACCATATAATAACTAATAACCACGAACCACGTGACAATGGCCGTTAGAACAACAATGAAAATAAATCACAAAAAAAACAACTTAACCGATTTATACTCTTAAACAAAACGTAAACACCACAAACACGCACACGCGTTTATACTACGAGGTACAACAACAGCTAAAAGTGAACAAAATATAAGTCGGTTTTTTATGTCCCCGTATTTGGAAGGATCGAGTTCTCGTGAACGTTTTCAACAATAACTATGACGAATGGATTAATAATTTTCGAGTAACTATGCCAAGGAACGAGTTCAATTTAGATTCTGAACGAAGTGAAGAAGCTAGTGTTTTTACAATGATGTTTATTTTTTATTTTTCAGTGTACAACTTTTCGTATGGAAATACTTGTTCAAAAGTTTCGATCAGTAACTTTTTGAAGCCGGATTTGCCTTTAGATTGTACTTTAGAGAGGTCATTTTTTGAATTTCTCAATTCTTCAATTTTTTTTTTTTTTTTGAAAAATACTACCCAAAATTTGACAAAAACGACTAAGAAACCATCATTTTTTTTTTATCCGAACTATATGAAAATTTAAACATAGATATAAGAAATATATAAGAAAGATTTTGGCGCAAGAAAATTTTGAAAATGTGAAAAAAAAATTTCGGACATTTTTCTAACATTTTATTTTTATATTATTAATTTCCCTCGTTTAGAATCGTTTTTTTGAAGAAATGATTTATCGTTTCTTTAAAATGAAATACACCCGTCAAGAGAATTCCACCTGTCATGCGAAGAACACCTGTCGTGCGAAGTATGTCCGGCTTTTAAAAAATAATTTGAATCGACGAGAATTTGTAAAATATCGTTTAATTGTAGAAGATTTTAATGTCTATTTCATTTTCCGTTATATTTATTTCATATTTAAACGTCAAAATCCAATTTCAAATTGAACATTGACATGTATTTTAATGTAGAACTTATTCTATTTTATTATAACTATTTACTAAGGTATACTTATATTCGTTTTGAATTGAAAATTTGAAATTAAACACGGAAATTCACGTACATAAAATATGAAAATGCAAACTAATACTCTAATTTCGACAATATCTTCGTGAACTCTCTGAGCATTGATAAAAAAAAAACGCGCTCAATCGGTTTTGCGTTGTGCACTTAGGAACAGCTGTACACTTTTCGTTAGATCTTTTCCGCGTTTCACGCGATCATTGCCGCCGGCCGATTGAAATCACAACATCAACCCTCTTAAGCAAAAACATTCGAGGGCGATAGTGAGAAAATACAACGTTTTCGCAAAAACGAAAGAAAAGTTGTTTGTCAATTCGACTTTCAAAGTTTTTATTTCAAACGACATTATAATATTTCGTTTGATGTCGAAACATTAAATTATTATATTATATCAATTCTCCGGGTAAAATGTTCATAATAATATATATATATTTTCGGTTTCATTTGTCCGAGTTCGGATCGTATAACGTCGTTATAAAAACTTATTGTTTTAATATTCACCAGTCTGTCCGATTTTCATTCAAATCGAATTATTTATATTATGTACTCATATAATCAGATTTTATATGGCGTATAATAATAATAATAATAATAATAATAATAATAATGGACGATAATTATTATTGTTTTCTCGTATGTAAAACTAAACAATATGCTAAATTTCGAAACAAAAACTCTGTTAAAATTATGTGCTTGGATATGCATTACATTTCGCACAGTGTATTCTCAAAGTATTTCGTGTACAATACATTTAAATCATATTTTAAGTAGTGTACGTGAATATTAGCCTCGTTTTTGGTTATGCGTCATTTTCACACACTTTGCAAACTGTACCAAGGTCAAACGGTTATCAAAAGAAATTAATTAGCTTTCGGTTTAATTTAGAAATAACGAGCACCAGAGTAATCATTTCAAATTTTGGCAAATTAAATCAATATTATTAACGGAGTTTTCACAGTATCTAAAATGTAAAACCAACCTAATCCGTTTGCCAACTGAATATAACATAATATTTGTTTACCTATATATTGTGCGTTTCAAAGAAATTCAAATTAGAATATTTTAGATTAAATGTACTATAAGATTGTAGTCGTAATAGAAAAAAAAAAAAAAATATGATATTAAATGAGAGTAAATAGCAACAAGTTATATTCGTATACATATTATACGGTTATTATCGAAACTTAATAATATTAATGTCGATTTCGAATAAACTAACAAAATCATAACACGTAAAATCGTTGTTTTCAACAGGTATCGCGTACGTGAGAGCGCATTGTACTCGGGGTATTGAATACTTATATTATATAAGCTAGTAAAATATAGGGGTAAACTAAATACTATGGGTACGAAAACGCATGCAAATAAAACGAAAAAAAGTAAAAAAGTCTGAGCGAGACTAGATGAACTCTCGATACGTATGATACGTGTTCTACGTCATTTTTCTAGCGTTAAAATTTCCCTTAACCCCCCTTTCCCGTACTGTGGATTAATTTGAATTTTTACGCGTTACTACCGCGGGATTATGTACCGACACGGCCGAAACCTCGGAGAACATTTACATTTCACTGTCCCCCTTTTTTGAATATTTGGGTTCTGACCACGCACATCATTTGTTTGATATTTGTGGGATTTCTTATATCATATTTTTGTAGGGCAAACGTTTCTACAGCCCTCCAGATTCAAAAATTTGTAAAAAAAATTACAAACAAATAGTGTTCTAAAAGATGGCAATAGATAAAATTTGAAATTTACAAATTTTCGATTCCGGAGGGGCCGGAGAAACGTTTCTACACCCCCCCCCCTAGAAAAATGTGATACAAGTCCTGAAAACTATCAAACAAATGATGCGCGTGGTCAGGACCCGAAAATACAAAAAAGGGGGGGGACAGTGAAATTTACGTACGGAAAACGGTGCCAAACGTTCACCGGTATACCGTGTTATTTAATAATATACTGACCGAGTTCATCTGTAATATCTGTCAGACCATCAACGCGGGGACTCTCGCATTAGAATAGAAAACGTTTACGGGATAAAAGCTCGTCTACTCGGCGAAAACCAAACAAATCCTATATTATGTCGTGCACGTACGTACATTTATAGCGCGACGTGTGTTATACGTGTACATCAGTTCTGTGGTATGCGCGTTCACGTGTTACTACTACTACGGCGTTTTATCGAATTCAATTTTGAATGCAAACGAGAAAATCGCGACGGACTACTTGTGTACGGGGGGGGGGGGGTGGAGGGGACAAGGGACGGCAGTGCTTGCTTGTAATAATACAACATTTATAGAATATGGGAAAATATTGTTTTGTTTTCGTAGGCTTATTGTGAAAAACGGAGACGATGACAAACAAACGAGAGTGCAGACCGGTAGTCCTCACCTTTCTACTAAAAACGCCGCGTACACACCCTCGTCCCCCACAATGTTTGGCATACACTTGCAAATGATTTGAGTTTTTTTTTTTGTCTACTCGTTGTTATGCGATCGCAGTCTCCAAAAAAACATCACGTTTGTATGAATACCCCCCGATTATTTACGTTCGAGTAATAGGGGTTTGTTTTGCAACACCTGCACCACTTACCAGGGCTCGGAACCGCCGGAGATGGTTTTTAATGGTCGTGGGTTTTTTTTTTTTTTTCGAGAGGTCTTGTAAACGTTTTTAAATTTATCCCGTTTGATAGTGGATTGTGATTGACGAAAACCATTCCCTCCTACGGCGGTTTTCGGTTACTAAACCGGTTTGATGGTAAATGTTGTTGTCAGTCGTGAAAAGAAACTAGGAAAACGGAAACTTTTGTAAAATCTTTAGCGTCTCATTGAATTCAAAACATGAACCGTGTGGAAATTTTAAAAATCACCTACTCTGTCTTTAAACGATTGTCAGATGTACGTTTTCGAAAAGTACAAGCTGAACCAGATGTATTTTTCAGTCAGCTCAAAGCAGTTAAAAGTTCTCTCGAAAAGTTATAAAAATTGTCGGTGTAGATAAAAAAAAAAAATAGAATTTTGGAATTTGAACTTAAATATCGTTTTTATTCATTGATATTTTTTTTCTATTTAAGTTTGTTTTATTTATGATATCATTTTTCAACGCTATAATTATTACAATTTACGTATATATACACGTCCAAATGACTGCATTCAAACGCTCCTATTCACTAGATCTAAATCGTTTTGGTTTTAGTTTCGGTAGTAGAAAACGATCGGATCTAGGTTTTCTCGAAATCGGATCCAAGCCCTGCTAAGTATACAACACTAACACCGCACTACGCTACTATAAAATAAAGGCTCTACACAGCATTCAATCGGGGAGCACCGTCTCACGAGATCGGTTCGTATTTCCCGAAAACCACCCCACTCACCTAAGTATCTCTTCTGTTCCGGTTCACGTGCCAAATCGTCGATAATGCTCTGCAGACTTCTGCTGCCCTGCATCACCGGTATGAACTCCTCGTCGTTCTGGTACGTAGCCACGGCGTCACCGTCGCTCCTCTTGGGCTTCTGTTGCACGTTCCACTCCGGGTGTTTGGCCATCGACGACGATTCCGTGGTCGGCTGAAATCCGTACGGAAGCCGTCCCTGACGCAACAGCGACGAGATGTACCGCTTGGCGACGTACCGCGGACCGCTGCGCCAGTACGGCATGTTTCCGGTCCGCGCCAACGAGGCCATGAACCGTTTGCTGATGTAGTCCTCCGGCGAAGATTCTGCGGGCTTCACGTCGTCCTCGTCGCGCATTTCCGGCTGGAAGTAACCCGTCTCGATCAGGAACCGGATGTGGTCCAGCGACACCTCGCCCTGGTTGTCGAACACCTCGTCCGCCATGTTGGTCAGGAACAGTTCCACCTTTTCCTGGTCGAAAGTCGTGCCGAACTTCTTCAGATACTGGTCCAAGATCCCTCGCAGGTCCGCCTTGAACTCGTCACGGAAATCGATTTCTCGCGGGTCCGTCGGGTCCATCACAATCATGTCTTGTCTCTTGTCGTTCGCCCCGGATCTCGCCAGACTCTTGATCTCCTGAGAACACGTGCGAAATAACGCGCGATCAGTATAATAATATTAGAAAACGTAAGCATAAAAAAAAAAGAATAATGAAAATGTTGTGAAAATTTTATGATAATTAATCGATTTCATTGGCCGTTGCAGATAGGCTCCACGTGCGATGCTCGTTTTATCACTGAATCGTTAAATGGGATTTAACTTGGGATTTTTTATTTTATATTCATTTTATTAGAATAAAAAGTTTTGTTTTAAATGTAAAAATATGTTTTCTTGTTATCATAAAAAACTTTATAATTTTTAAGTGAAATTGTCTTATATAAACTGACACTCTACTCAGAATCATTTTATTGAAGAAATTATATTTATTGTTTCTTCAGAATTTAAAACACCCACCAAATCTCACCCGAGAACCGAAGAATACACTAGGTGCGAAGTGTGTCTGGCTTTTTTTCAATATACACTTGAAATACTATATCACATTTTATAATTAATGACCTACATACAATTTTAATAGAAAGCAAAGAAATCACTTTTTATCGTTTTAAGTTTGCTAAGTTTTGTTATTATTTACATAAAATATAATCACCATTGGCATAGTTTATAAATTGTTTTAGTGTAAAAGTAAAAATATTTTAGTACATTAAAGTCAATGTGCAATTGTTTAAATTGTATAAAGATTATAAACCTACGCTTATTTTAATATTATTAATGGTTGCAAAACGTTCAAACATTAATATAAAAAGAGAAAATGAAAATACTATTAGGTAAAGAACTTTTATTTTCATACCTACCTACTTAAGTTGTCTAAAACTTAAATATATATTGGCACAGTTACCAGAGATATTTAATATACAGTTTATAATACAAAAATATACTTCAGGCATTAATTTAAGAAATTTTAAAATTTTTGAAATTATTTTGGTACTCATGATAAGAGATTTCCAGGTTTAAAAACCGATTATAAAGTACAAAATAAAACCCAAATAAATTACTAAAGTTTAAAGTAATAGCTCTATAAATTTTAAACAAAAACAAAAATACGTAATCATGTTAATCAATATCCAAAACGAAGCGGGGAGAAATAAAATATAATAAAAGAGTAAAAATTACCCTTTTAAAAATCAACTATCGAATAAAATTATCAACTAATTACCGCTGCAAACGAACAACAGTAAATCAAGTTATTTTCAAATAAATTAACTTCTCGATTACTTAACAAAAACAATAACTGTTTTAAAATATATAAATTTTAAGGAGAGTACACTTCACCCGTCCTGTTCCGTCACTGTACGCCTCACTCAACTCAGAATCTCCTAAACTTCACATTTATAATAAAAAAAAAAAAGAAACTTTTTTCGCATTATAGTCCCTCGTACACGGCTATGAAATTAAGAGGGCGGAATTACAGATTTTCTCAAAACTGAAATTTGTCAGAATTTTTAATGTCACCGTTCCGTGAAACTTTCACGTTCCCCTGGCAACAAGTTGCATTGCTTACAAATGAAACATAATAATATTGTGTACAGTGAAAAACTTTTAAAGTACAATATACGCGGAGAGGGAAATTTGTTTTTATATTTTATATTTTACTTGACTATAAAAATAAACGTACAAGTTTACGTATTATTATTATAAACGGGAGGCAGTGAGACGAGAAAAATTACATAGCCAGTTGAACTCGTGTGACTGGTGATCGATCGATCCATTTTGTTTAAATTACACGACGTGTCTCCGGGACTAGTTTGTACGCTTTCACTATTTTGTAATAATTTATAACCGAATTTCAGTGCGATGAAATAATGAAATAATAAAATTACAAACGACACATTTTAATTGTCGTTTTTTTTTTTTTTTTTTTTTTTTGTGTCAGTAAATCACATGAATTGAAAATACCTACGCCACTGTTTCGTTTAGTATTATTTATATCATTTATATATATTCATTATCAAACAAATATAAAATTTATAAATATTATCGCTTAGTAAAAATAATAAATTTTAAGGCCGGTATATAATGTTCTAAAGCACCCAATAAAACATCTAAAACAAATACATCAATGATTTAAACCAGATAGGAAACGATGTAAAAATCCACGAAACCATTAAAAATTTATTTCACGAGTTAAAAAAATTAAAATATTGTTATTTAAACTGTTAAAAATGTTTTATTTTTTAATTAATGATTAATTAATTGTTACAGTCCATAAATATATCTATAAAACGTTTGACGACTAGTCATTAGAACAATTTTGTATTTTAGTCTTATTAAGTGGGACTTATGTAATAAAGTATTATATTTCTATTAATTTTATTTTTTTTCTTGTGTTCCAAAAATCGAATAACCAAAAGTAGAAAATAAAGTTTCTAGCTTAGATAAAGGAAATTATCATCATTGATCTGATACAGGGACGGCAAATCTAAGACACGCAAGCTAATGAAATATTTTATTTGACACTCGGCCACAAAAATATCTACAGTATTTCTGACCAAAGACGTTTAAAAATGAAAACCTTCTAAACGCCATTGATATCGAACAATAACGGATGATACGATAATAAAATATGATAAAATGAAATTTTTTTACAAAATACCTCGACTACGCGACTCCTCTGGTCGTGAATGGCTCTCGAATTCGCGTCGTTGGCCTGTTCCAATTCGTCCAACATGCGTTTCTCCTGGACCAATTTCTCGGGCAATTGTCCGCTCTTCGCCAACGATGCCAGTGACCTTTTGAACTCCGGTAACTGTCCGGTTCGGGCCAAAGAGTCCAAATTCCTCTTGTTGAAACTGAACGGAAATTCGTGCGATACCTAAAGTAACAAAAAAAAAAAAAACCCAATTTTCACATTAATATAATATTATTATAAAATCATAAGATATTTTTTATTGTTAAGCGATATTATTATTTTTTTCCCCAAACCCTTTGATCCCCCGTTAAATCGTATACAACGTACGTTTTATGACGTCTCCGTCGTATCGTATTTATATTCGCTCCCTCCCCCCCCAAAAAAAAAAAAAAACGTTCCATTTATCACGTGAAAACCGTAATCACGTCAAGTCTGAACGCTAATATTACTTTTTGGGTATTCTTTTTCTTTTTTTTTTATTTCCATCACTTTCGAATTATATTACACGGAAATGATTATGCTGAGGTCGAATTCCTCGGCCATATAAACCACCACCATCCAGGTATCCCGGTCACCCGAGTATAATAATATGTTTCACGGTATAAAAATTCCACTATACTGCACGTCGTTATGTTCGTATCGTTGTTGTTGAAAACGTAAGTGCGCGTGGTGATGAGTGTCAAATAAAAGTGTCCGGTCAAAAGGTTATTTGCTGTGAGTGACACTTTTGCCTAGTTTACCATATAGAATCGATTACCTAATAGTTTCCATATTTTAGTGACACGATTTTTTTTTTTTTGATAAATTAATCAAAACGCACTTGTTATTACTCTTTTTATAGTTGAAAATCGCCCGACTCTTCCAGGTTTTCCAAAAAGAAAAATTTTACCAGTCATTTTACTCCAAATCGATTTCGAAGAGACACGCAATATAAGTCAACATTGAATTTTCGATTCTAAACTAAAATACTCTCTCCGAGCTCGTGTTGCACTAAATATTATAAATCAGTTAAATTTGAGATTTAGATTTGATTTTAAATTTTTGGTGAAACGTCCAACTCCATCTTGATTAGAAGAATTTAAGTTTTATCAAAGTAAATGGAACACCATTCATTCCTTCATAATTTTTTGAAACTCAACATTACCTATTTAATATATACCCCTTGCAATAATAAATACAAATTCTTAGAAAAAACTTCAACTACCCATAAAATGTCGAAATTTCCAGAACTATCTTGAAATATTTTTGATTTTAATTTGATTTCTCCTTGAACTTCTATGACTAAATTTTAATTTTTTAAATTTTTCTAGCTCTTCCGGATTTCATAAAAAAGAATGAAAACTTTGTATGAGGTATATATATAAAATGCGTTGTAAGCGATAGAATTTTAAGTAGATTTCACCCGTATAAATTTTGTATTTGCGGTAAGTGACGTGTAATATTTTCATGTGCAGCGTTATAACATAATATTTTAATATTGGCGTATTTGCCAAGTTGTCACAACAAATTTATTTTGTCGTTTTATTATTTATAATGTAAATAACCACGGGAACGCGTAACTATTGTAAGTATTCGTTGAAATTCACTGATGATATGAAAAATGTACTCATAAATAAGGATACCACTGATATCATTACAAATTGACACAAATTTAGTTATCTTTTTTTCTCATATTAAATTTTTCACATTATTATGTTTGAAAATATCATGTTATTTATTTCAATAATACTATGTACGTTATATTTTATCAAAAAACAATACACTTACATCAAAGACTTTATAGTTTGTATTTATATTTTTGGTGGTAGTGCTTATATGCATTTTATTTTTTAAACGGTGTAAACGACCAAAATACAGGCAAGCAAACCGTATGGTGTAGTAGTAATAATTACTTAAAATAAACACTCGACGTGTTTATTAAATAATCATAATACGAAATTTGTCTATGAAACGTATTTCGTTTGAAAGATAATCGTATTAGAGAACTATACGTAAAAAAAAGAAAGTTAGAAGAAAGACGAAAAGGTTTTTGTTAAAAACACAAACTTTGTACTGTTTGAAAAAACAAAAAAGTCATTTTTGAGGGCTATCCGGAAGAGTACGAAACATGTTACTTAAAGAAAATGGCGTTTTTTTAACCGACGACGATTTTTTAGACGTTGCGAAGTAGTAATTTTTCAACGCTCGTAATAATAACTTTTTTTTGACTTTCCACCGGGTAACATACAAAACTATTAGCTCTCACTTTAGCTGTCACTGACGGTCCAAGGGTAAACAAACACACGAAATAATCGTTCTTGGGGTATTTTAACGAAATTCAAAACGCGCGTTTACGGGTGAACGGAATTCTCGTCGGTGTGACGATATTACGAGATCGTTCTGGCAAAAAAAAAAAAAAAAAAAAAAACTGACTTCCATTTTTTACGCATATTATTATACTATTATTATCTCGACTCTGATGCCACGATGGTTATCGTCCGTTCGAATGGAATCGCTGACGTTCGTGCAAGTATCTCGTACAGAGATTTATTCGCATAATGCTTCTCTCCTCCACAGACTGAGTTCTCGCACATCAAAGGGCCCCCTCCCCTCACATCCATTGATATTACGAGCTTTTTTTTTTTTTCTAAACATAATATTTCGATATAATCCTCGAGGAATTTGATATTTTCATATATATATTACGTTGTATTTTATTTGCGCACGAAACGTTTTGCATGACGTGGGGGAGGGGTAGGGTAGGTGTGCAGCTCTGCGCATACATCTGCGTCGAAATGATAACTTTTATGCATTATTGTATTTTAATATACGATATGTAGGTACGTTTTTTAGCAGACCTAGTGCGCGGATGTCACTGAACGCCATCGTTTTATTTGGTGCGATTGAATATTTAATCTAGCGCAATAGCGTTTTCGTTGTACAGGATAAAAAACGAAAAAAAATCCAAAATTCAAAAGTTATTAACGTCGTCCTATCTCTAGTAATAACTAAAAACTATATGTGTATATATATATATATATATATATATATACATGTTTTTTTTTTTTGTGTTTTCTATTTACCACCTGCAATACCATAGGCAGTGCAAATCGGGTGGTTTTTATTTATCGGGGCTTACCAAAAATTAATAAAATGATTTTTACGTTGTTAAAAAATACACCCCTCTGACTAAATTTCCCATTCGCGTTCATGAGTTTGAGACGCATTTAGGATTTTGACACCTGATAAATGTAAAAAAATGTTTTCGTGCAAGGTAAACCTGCCGTTTAACTCAGAAGAATAAACTTATATCCATCAATAATAATAACAAAAATAATTTCACGTGTTTTTACAATGTTTAATGCTATATCATTGTTATATTTTATGAAATTTTCATATTCTATATTATTTATTATGATGTCTGATTAAAAATTTACTTTAAAGACACTGTTGAGTGGTTCAACGGTTATTATGACATAGACAACACAAGCGAATTTTAGTTATTTTTATTAGACACACTAAATTTGCATTTAATAACCTCTTTGAAAAAGGAATAATTGATAGTTACAGGACGACATAGATAGATTTTAATTTCAATATTGGCATAATGTGGTCTATAAATCCTTCGAACATTGTGTGATTAACACATATTATATTGATCAATTATAATTTAAAATAATGGTAGTGAAATTAAATTACTGACGATTGCATATGACTATACATATAATAATTGATCGATACCTAACAATTATACTTTGGTCGTGATATTTGACCGTAAAAATAAAATAAAACTACGCTTAATTAATGAAGGAGAAAAAAATAAAAAACGTAAAAGCAATTTATAATATTATGTCCGAACAACTCTTAAACCGAACTCGTTTTCATCTGTAGAAATAATAGATTTCATTTCCAGACGTGCAGTATTGTAGTAATATTAATTGGTTCTCTAGCTGCAGTTTAAATTAAAATGTCATTGAAACGCATACCCGGAGGTTTCGTTCGGTCACAAATCGACTTGTTTTTATATTTATGCGCTTCGGATTTGATGTATTATATAAAAAAAAAAAATCCGTGGAAATACATTAAAAACGCGAAATGTAGTCACACGCACGTATATTGTAATATAAATATTTATTAGAGAGAATATATTATATATAAATATACATAAAAATAAATAAATAAATAAAAAATCAATACATATTAATGTAAATATTTTAAAAAGCCAGACATAGTTCGCACCATGGGTGGATACGGCTTGGTGGATACGTGAAATTTTAAATAAGCCATAAATCATTTCTCCAATAAAATAATTCTGAGCGAAGCTTTTTTTACTGTTTTTGCCAACGTTAAAAATAAACATAATTAAAAAATAAATATTTATTGACTATTGTGTTACCCTGATTACCATATTCAACAAATTAACTGGTTGTTATTAAATTTTCCATATCAACCAAAAAAATCAAAGTGAAATGAACAAAACAAAACGGAAATAAATATTTAATGAAGTGTGAAAAAATATGAATTTTGAAAAATTATCGCCGAATTCCAATTGAAAAAGTTGCTGGTCGAAACTTTTAGACAAGTATTTTCATTCGAAAAAGTGTTCAAAGAAAGGGGAGAAAGGGGGGGAAAACATCATTATATTATAATCCTAAGCTTCTTCACTCCATTCGGAATCTAATAAATAAAATTAAAATAAATCGTAGCCTGTAGTGTTATAAAAATTGTATTAACGACCGATTTCGATTGAAAAAAAACGGAAATACTTCACACGACGGGTGGTATTCTCTTGACGGGAGTATTAAATTTTAAAGAAACGATAAATCATTTCTTCAGTAAAACGATTCTGAACGAAGGAAGTTAATAAAAAAAAAAAAAAATTTCAAAAAATGTC
>JAIPRM010000837.1:0-46662 GCA_025469315.1 Stegophylla sp. TES_Ste_2020 | reverse complement strand
AAAAGTTATTGATCGAAACTTTTGGTCAAGTATTTCTATACGAAAAAGTGTTAACAGAAAAAAAAAATAAAAATAAAAAATAAAAAAAAAATAAATAAACATCATTGTAAAAACACTAGCTTCTTCACTTTGTTCAGAATCTAAAATTATTGAATACTATGAAAAAATGTTCTTATATTATGTAGTTGTGGTATGATTATATTATATTTTTGATAATTGTGGTAATTAATTTAGTCATATAGCAAAAAATCGAAATTATTAATATTAAAACTTTTAATTTTGCATATTCACTATATATATAATGTAATTATTCCATAAAATTATGAAATAAATTTAATTTCATGATACAAAACTTTGTTGTTTTCATAAGTTTTTAACATTAAAAATAGGTGATTTATAATTATTATTACAACTTAACAATTATTGTCAAAATAATAAAATAATAAAATCACTGTGTGCTCTATTTCAGTGGGCACGAACTGCTGGTGATGGGAGTGAAAATTTAAATATTAAAATAAAAATTTTGTACAAAAGTCATAGGTTAAATTGGAGAGGGTGGTGAACATTTAGTACAAAAGATATTCTTTTTATTTGATATTTTGTTTTTATATTTAAACATTTTAAGAATTAAAAAAGATTTACTATTAGTTACTGTTATATTGAATATAAAGATAGTACTATATACATATTGTACTATCTCAGACGAATTGTTCCTTTTTAATATAAGCAAGGTATATTCATTATGTTCTAGTTTTAAAAGAAAAAAATACTAATAAAAATTAATTATATGTTATAACTAAGGTTCGGAAGTTATAGGAGTTGCATATTGTTCTTTATTCTTTCGATTTATAGCAGACCAAGCTAAAAATCCGAGCTATACAATGTTGAGTTTAAAAATTGAAAATTAAAAAAGGACATTTTGCATATTTCGTTAATTTTAGAGAAAAAGTTTTTTCTGAAAAATTCTTTTTTTTCTTAACCAATTTATTTCAAATAATATTACATAACACAACGCTAATAACGCGAATAACGTGTATTATACACGTAATATATTATATTCTAAAACTCAATATTATTTTTGGTGGTTATTGTTATTTCCTATTGTCTGCTACAAGATATCTACATTTAACCGCGTGGTTCACATTTAATCAGAGGTATTATACAACATAATATATATTTACTTCGTACTTCACAAATAATGAAAAAATATTTGTTAATCTATTTTTTCAATTCAATAAAATCTAAAATACCAACCGGTTACGCGCCATACGTTTTCAACAAAACAATTTTTTTAAATATAGGATTTTAGAATTTGTTTCGTGCATATTAATAAATAAGTTATAAACTTTAAATAAACAAATAAATTTTTTTTTTGCATATTTTACATTTTTTTCATGGATATTTTATAATTTTTTCGTGCATATTTTGCCTTTTTTGGCTCCTATAACTTCTGAACCTTAGTTATAACTTATAAGAATCAAGTGAAATGAAGTACTATTCAAAAGGACAAAGGGAACAAGTAAAAATAAAATATGTCCTAGAAGTAATAAATCATGTACAAAAGGAAATAACGAAGTCCAAATTTATACTGTCAAAAAAAAAGAATAAATCGTTTTTTGGACATATAAGTCCGAAGTTAATAAAATATTTAAAGTTTCAAGAAAACCTATGTTTGAAGAAACATCCGAAGAACAAATATGAAAAATATTAATAAATAATTTTAACTGTTGAATATTATAGATAGTCTTTTTAGTTTTCTCAAAACTGTGTTTTTGCACTTATTCCCTTTTACCCCGGCACGTCCATATAATTATCACGTTTTCTCCATTGAAATGTCGTATACGAATTTTATATGAATAGAATATTGCAGTTGAAAAACAGAAAACTGTCATTGAAATATTAAGTCCTTCATAACTATTTTTCTTTGCAACGTTGTTTATTTTATTATACTATTTATTTTAATTTTTTGTTTTCTATTAGCCTTCTTTAAACAGAATTCTGTGTGCACTACTGGTGTTTCTTATTTATTAAACTTACGGCTTCATTTTTTTTTTTTTTTTTTTTTACTTATAAATTATAATTAAGGTTTGGATTTATATACCCTAACTATCCAATAAACATATTCTTAAAAATATGCCGAAATGTAGCAAAAATACCAAAAAATGTTCAAAAATATATGCTTAAAAATTATGTTATGAGTAGGTATATCCATTTATTTTATAAAAGAAATAAAAAATTTATTCAATACCCATTTATGAAATATAATATGTAATAAAAATTGTTTGTTGAATTGGAAAAAAAAATATTTAAATTATTAAATATCCATATTGAACAAATAAAACAAAATTAAATATTAATTTAAAAAATGTACAAAACTGAACATTCCCATTGACGAAAAAAACCTAAGAACGAATTATTACTAAAAAAAAATCTAATATTAGTTGATATATTTGAAATTGTACAAATAAACAAAAAAAAAAAAAATTCCTAAAATTTTCAAAGTTTTAAAATATGCAGTTATGGTAAAAATCTTCAAAATATGCATCAATATGCGTACAAATAAATTCTAAAGTACGATATAAAAACTTAAACATTTTAAAGTATGCAGTTCCTATAAAAACTCTTTGAAATGTGCAAAACTATGCAAAATAAAACTAGCATATTTTTATCTCCAATATTATCTGAATTTCTATTTCACACGGCTATTTTTTAGACTGTGTCAAAAAATAAAATGTGCAAAATGCGATAGTATCTTAACTCTACTTATAATACAGTTATTTCGTTCGGATAAAATAATTTCAAACCGACCAACAACTATTTGAATTCATTGTATTTACTAAACTTAATTCTATATTATATTATTTTGTTTAGCGGTATTGTTCTCCGAAGTCTATGCTTTGCGATTTATTTAAGTGGTAATGGATGTTATTCGGAACTGTGTAGGATAAAGGACTGTTGGTGAGGGAAATCGAATAATATTCATAATATTTCGTAATGAGCAACGGCAGTTTGTTTAATTGTTTATAGATGAGGAGCATCAAGAATGTTGTAAAGACTAGTTTATGAATGGATGCTATGATTATAGAAGCAATAACTAGAGATTGGTTATGTGTTATTATTTTTTAGATTCTGAACGAAGTAAAGAAGCTAGTGTTTTTACAATGATGTTTATTTTTTTTTCTGTGTATAACTTTTCGTATAGAAATATTTGTCCAAAAGTTTCGATCAATAACTTTTTGAAACCGGATTTGCCTCTAGATTGTACTTTAAAGAGGTAATTTTTTGAATTTCTCAATTCTTAAATTTTTTCTTTTGGAAAAAACTACCCAATATTTGACAAAAACGACTCGGAAACCATCATTTTTTGATCCGAATTTTATGAAAATTCAAACATAAATAGATAGAAAATCATATAAGAAAGATTTTGAAGTAAGAAAATTTTGAAAATGTGAAAAAAAAATTTTGGACATTTTTCTAACATTTTTTTTCTCATTTATTTTTTATATTATTAACTTCCCTCGTTTAGAATCGTTTTATTGAAGAAATGATTTATCGTTTCTTTAAAATTAAATACACCCGTCAAGAGAATTCCACTCGTCGTGCGAAGAACACCCATCGTGCGAAGTATGTCCGGCTTTTTTATTTTGTTACAAAATCAAATCAAACCAAATTATTGGTATCGATTAAAAGTTAATGGAACTGACTTCGGTCCAAATAATTGAATACGTATTTAATTATAATAATATGCAACATTACATAAATGGAGTAGATATAAACAAGACTAGTTTCACGTCATCCCTCTCATTATACAAGGCACACGACAGGGTCAGTCTATAGGATTACATGCATCAACTATAATGGGTCAAAGGTGAGAAAGGGTTGAGGTTGGATTACTGGACATTAAAATCAATAGGGACACCGTATAGGGATTAAATATTAATTAAATTTTGGATTATTTTTGATGAAGAGGTTCAACATAGCTTAAATATGCTGCAGCGCGCGTCTATCGTGTGACATCAGTGTGCCTTGAGTCTAATTGAGAATAATTTTATTTGTTTGCCAGATATACATAATTTATTTTTTCAATTGATTACTCGCATTGCTTTGAAATTTTACGGGGATAATAAAAATGCACTAACTTGGATCTAACTTGGGTATACAAAACACAAGGCCTCTATAAATAAAAGTCTGCCGACAGTAATCGACTTCGAACAACAAAAATAACGGTAATGGAAAAACATTTAAAACATCGGTTTCGTTTAATTTAAACGTCCCTTCGAGTCGAAAAATAATTAAAATTCCTACTTTTTTCAATTAACACGAGGCATTATTTTTAAAAATACATTGTCCCCCCCCCATTCATTTAGATTCTATGGCATTATTATTTAACTCGGTCGTGTATATTATTGGTGGAAATACGACAAAAAAAATTTCGAGGGGGCTACAATATTTATTTGTTTGATTTTTAGTGTCTTTCTTTAATGGTATTAGCCGTGTGTAATTTAAAAGTTCTTGAGGGGCTCTGAGTAGATTTGGCGAGGCTAAGCCCTCCCCTAAGTCCACCATTTTCGCCTTTATTGTGTATTTTGGTATATACTCTTATTTTTAGGGCAAATATATTATGTTTACAACTATTTCATACTAACTAAAGAGTTTTATATTTTAAATAGTCAAAGGAATACTGGAGACAAAATTATAATTCATAAGAATTAATGAATAAGAAATTAATTTCAATCAGGGCTGTCAGAAACCAGTACTTTAATAAAAAATTTAACCTGGACTTGTGTTTTGCGGATTTTTTCCAATAAAACCCAAATAAATCCAAAAAGCCGTCGGGTTAATTGATGATTTGTAACTGGGTGGGTTCAAAAACCTACATAAAACTAATAAAACAGGAAGTTACCTGTATTTATTTTATTACTTTGTTTTTTTTATTATTATTATTATTATTGTGTAATTTATATTTTATTATTATGTTATGTTTTGTAAACAAAAAAGTAATAAAATTGTTACATTTTTCAATTGACCATTATATTCTGTGATTTATCTATTTTATGACATTTTATACATTAATATTAACTTACCTACTTGTAAACAGCTAATAAAATTTGCACTAACAATATTTAATAGGAATTACATTTTTTCTCGCAAGTTATGAACTCCATAAAAAAAATTAACACAATAACATTTTAATTAATTCTATTCAAATATATCCATTAACACTTAATTACAACTATAACACATATGTAATTATAATTAATATTTTATCAAAAAAAAAAAATTATATACAGTGTGATTACGCTCTTAGATATCACTAAAATACCTCTACTGGGTGATGTTGTATTGAAATTAATTTTTCGTTAGGCCCAGGTACTTCCCTTGAATATACATTTTTTGATAATTTTCAAATTTTTAATTCTTTCTGTGTGCGCGTGGGCAATACAACTTACAAGTTTTTTAAATTGTATACCTAATTTTCTACATGCTCATTGCTCGCATAGATTAATTTTTTCAAACTAATGTTTCTATGCATTTTTTTTATTATTTTCAAAATTTATGAAGTTAAAATTTGCATCGTTATCAAAAAGGGTTTTACAATCGTTGTATATAATATATCTATAGGAGTTGCGAGACTATTCAAACAACTTTTACTAATAAATCAAACGTAAGTCAACGTATTTGAAAATTTTATGATTAAAGGTTAATAGTGATGTACGGTTAGCAATTGATGCAAAAAAAAATTGAGAATACACTTTTAATTTCTAATCATAAAAGTTATAAAGTCGGTTCTTACGATTTTTGAAAATTTAAAAATATATTCAACAAAATCTAATTCATTGTTAATCTCAATATTGTGTTCAAACGAATATCATAGGTACGTATTACCCCCCCCCAAAAAAAAAAAAAAAAATTAATAAATGATTGCGCTAATGGAATGCAATTTTGACTCTTGTCTGTTGTTATACGTCTAAATTTCTAAAACTTCTTAAGACATAACACAATATTTACAACTTAGTTATACTCAATATTATTGTTCAACGTATCAATTTTTATATAATATATATTATACAGGTGCAAATAATAATAATAATCGTTATTTTTCGAGCACAGAACCGGTTTTTTCCCAAACGAATGATATTATTTTCGAAATTTTCAGACTACGAATAATAACTGCCCGCGATTGCAGATCGTCGATTATTATTTGGAATGAGATTAAAAACGCGAAAACGTAAATTTACTGCGAGCAATCACAATGATTGAACGGCCCGCCGCAGCACATAGAGTAGTAGTAAATGATTCATTTTTATGGCCGTCCCGAACATCTTTTTTATGGGCCATTCGTATCCATTTAGTCAGACCGCTGCGGTACAAGGTCCACGGGGACAGATACTTCATTTCTCGGCCGCTCGCGTACAAACGGCTAATGCATTGGCCCCCGCGGCTGACCTTGTAAATATTTTATTTCGATTGCCGACGACTATGTTTTATTTTCCGAGGGATTCTCTCGTTTTTTTTTTTTTTTGTGTTTAAGATTTCATTTTAATGCTCATTTGCACACCTTGTGCAATATGCGCGTGCGGATGAAAATGTGAACGAATATTTTGTCGGATAACGTTTGTCGCCGCCGCCTGTGAAATATATTTTCGACCTAATAAGAAAACAAAATACATATTGTTATTATTATTATGATATACCTAATAATTATTTATACACCCTATTCTTGTTTTCTCCGCTGTTTGAATTATTATTATTATTATTATTAGACGTCGGAATCATAAAAAATATACATCTACATCCGCATTGTATATATTGTACCTATAGTGAAAAATAACAATATCATTTGAGGCTTAACTTTAGTAAAATTGTGTTTTAAATCCATTCAACTACATTTTTGCTTGAGTGATCGAATGCATTAACAAAAAAAATACTTAACAGTAATTCAAATTTACACAACGCAGTATACAAGGATGTAAGCCAATACTAAATTTGCAAATAAATACAACTCAAATATATTAATTTTTAATAATTTTTCATATCTACTAGAGGATAGGATGTTGATGAGTGATGATAAATGCATTTGCTTTTCCTTTAATACTATGCAATGCTCTCCAAGCTGAAAATTCGTTTCATGCCTTCCTGATTCAAAATATGAAAATTTAATTTTGCATTTTTAGGCGTTTTGGTTAAGAATGCATTGTTTTTGCTTTTTAACGTCATTTTTTAAAAATTTTACGTTATTATTTCATATTACAAGTCATTTTTTGTAGTTTTTGTAAATTATCGGTCATTTTACTAATAAAATTAAGACTTTCAGAAACGATTTTACATTTTTAAAAATAATTTTATTAAAATTATTGAAGAGTTTTTGTTACAATTACATATACTTCATAGGTAGATACTAGGTGCTCATCACACTGTATCATACAACTTATACAACATTTGCTTTTACAGAATATACCACGATGTACATGCTTATCGAATATTATATTTATAAATTGTATTCAATGAACCTGATAATTTCTTTGTCAGAATAATGACATTAATTTCGATGTTCTCGTCGATTTTTTAATTTTCTTACTCAATTTAAATATACGTTTGGACACTTACAATTACATATTTTTCGAATGTATTTTAAACAATTTTTTTTTTTTAGGTAATTTTTTACAATTTTTAGGTCATTAAAGCATAATATTTTGTTTAATGGCCTTTATAAAATCTCAGAAATTGTTGGAAAATCGAAAAAAATAACTTTTACACGGTAGAATTATATTATGAAACTAGTTATTTTCTTCAAAAATATCGATTAATGTATATCAAAATCTTATGAAACTTTTGATTTACATAAATAGATTCATAGCATATTTTTGTAACAGTTGTAGAATTTTCTTAAAGGTACCTACTTTACAAGTGTTTAAGATTAAAATTACAACTCAAGTAGCCCATAATCCAACAAATAACATATTTATTTTTGTTCTCATATTCAATGTATAGTTTTTAAAGTGAAAAATTGTGTACACGTTTAATCTTGTACTGGTGAACTCATATCTATAAAATTTTATTAAAATCAGTCGAGTCGATTTTTGACTTTAAGCTATTAGTTTCGAAGTACGGCAATATTTATCATTTTAACGAATATTTCTATGGTGCACAGTAGCTCCGTATTTTTTTTTTTTTAAATTATTGTCATATATTTACACTTTTAAGGTGTCACAAACAGAAAAAAAAGTTATATTTGCATTAGATATGCAAACAATCTTAATGTAATCTATTAATTTTTTGGATTGCAAAACCAATCAGTGCTTTCTCATATTTGTAAATTCCATAATTTTTTAAAGTATTATAATATGTTGACTGTATTTTATTTATTGCACAATTTTATGACAGTGCATATAATGTCTGATTGCAAATAATTAATACCGACTTTACTTGAAAGTCCAAAGAACATATTAAGAAAGTAGTAAATTATATTATTAAAAATTCTAATTTAAATTAAATTAAATTTCAGTATTAAATACACTGTAATGATCAGTTTTCTTAATTATTTTTTTATTAAATGTAAAATATATTAATAGGTTAAGTTTATTGTATAATTAATATTTATTGTTTTTGATTTTGGTTTCTCTTTTTAATGCTCCTATCCAATGTATTAGATAGATATAGATATAGACATACTATAAATCACTATTTAAAAACTAAGTCTCCGCCTCAAGCATGCTTTTGGAGACTACATTTTATTATGTTAATTTAAAATACTTTTTAGACATCTTGTTAAAATGAATAAAGATTTTTATTATTATTTATATTGTACTGTTAACATTCGTTGTATAGCACACAGATTAAACCTGTAGTCAGTAAATGTGTTCAAACATTTTAAGGTACTTACTTAATTTTTTGAATTACAACTTAGTTTAAAAATGTTTCATTCATTCTCATACAAACAAATAAAAGATTCAAATATTTTTTTAAATAAATATATCAACAATTATTTTCTTAGATTCTGATTAGAGATGTTATTAATAATTTAATAGACTCTAGTTTATTAAAATAAGTACCTAGTATATTATGACAATCATAGTTTTTTGAGACACGTATTATTCTGCAACATTTGAAACACGTGTTTGTCTTCGGATTTTTAAACTACCGAACCAAAATTGAAAGTAATCACTTAAGATATAAACAGGTAGTCTGAGTAAAAATCCAAACATCGAATGGGTTAATGTCAAGGCCTCAAGGGTTAATATTTTAATTTCATAATTCAACGTTTAAATATTATTATTCATTAACATATGAACTCTTACACTATTTTTGACTTTAACTGAACACGTTTATCACGAGTATATTCAAGTCTATACTCTGGCAGAGAACCATTTCTATTTATTGTGCTTGAATAGTAAATTCACATATATATATATATACAAAGGTAGATTTTAAGAGATTCGAATGTTTACGACTTATTTCGAGGTGCCATGATTATCGTAAAACCGAAAAGTTTTAACGAGAAAAAAGTGTGTGGCCACAAAACAGCAAATGCCACCGCCGTTGTCGAATCCCACGTCGATTTGATTAAAACTCCCTTTAGTTTTTTTTTTTTTTTCTTTTATTGCCGAGCCATGTTTTATAGTCGAAATAATGAAAAAGTCTGCGTAAAAACGTAAAGAGAAAAAAATACAATAATTACAATTACAGAGCTTCCTTTTTTTTTTCTTTTTTCTTTTTTTTTTTTCCTGTACCATTTTGCACTTCGTATACGTATAAAAATGTGCGCGCGTATTTGACCCCCTCGACGGTGGCAGACCGAAAAAGAAATTAACATAACATAAAAGAAATAGCTGTTTTCGCGTGAAGGGTAGTAGAAGAATAAAAGTCGGAAGGAAATTACCTCCGGGGGTTCATTTCCGTCTAAAATTTTAATACCCTCCTCGTCCCTGACGCCCGCCCTAAGATAATCCAATAAAAACGAACTGTTCCCTTAAGAATTCGGCAATCGGTATATACGCGCGCGTTCACTCCTGCGCCGCGCCGGCCTCTTATGCCCATTTGTCACCGGTCACCAGTGGAACCCTTCTTTTTTTCTTTTTTTTTTTTCTCTCACCCAGTACACCAAGATGCTTATGGCCGGAGAGGAAAAAAAAACGTTCATTTGTTTTACTGTTTTACTTAATGTACCAAAATAATGCGACAACTCCAAGGACATGTCGACTGCTTCTAAGGCATTCCAATGGTGCTCATGTGAAATAAACAATAGAATTCACTTTTTTCGCCTGTAAGAAGAATTTCCTCGTAAATTTTGTTAAAAACCTCATAGCGGCTTCTCAAATGATAATACTATCGACAGTTTAACGTACACGTAATTTTTGTAAATTTTAAAGTATGTCGTCTCTTCGGAATGAAAAGATTTTTTTTTAAATTAAAATGTTTTTTTGAAAATAACTGTTTTATAATTTTATATTCTGCACGAAGTGATGAAGCTAGTGTTTTTACAATGATGTTTATTTATTTTTTTCTATGTACAATGGAAATACTTGTCCAAAAGTTTCGATCAGCAACTTTTTGAAACCGGATTTGCCTGTAGATTGTACTTCAAAGAGGTCATTTTTTGAATTTCTCAATTCTTCAATTTTTTTTTTTTTTTTGGAAAAAACTACCCAAAATTTGACAAAAACGACTTGGAAACCATTATTTTTTGATCCGAACTATATTCAAATTAAAACATAGATAAAAAAATAATATAAGAAAGATTTTGGTGCAAGAAAATTTTGAAAATGTTTATTTTTTTTCTCATTTATTTTTTATATTATTAATTATCTTCGTTCAGAATCGTTTTATTGAAGAAATGATTTATTGTTTCTTTAAAATTCAATACACCCGTCAAGAGAATCCCACTCGTCGTGCGAAGAACGCTCATCGTGCGAAGTATGTCTAGCTTTTTTTTTCTTTTTTTTTTACATAGATACAATATGTATGACAGTTTATAGTGAAAATAATTTTAATTAATTTGTAAAAATCGCGTGTTTAAGAATGAAAAAGTTCTAAACGTGAAAATAGCGTTTTCAACATAACGCGTTTAATAATGATAGTAATTTTAAATTTCAAGTTTTTTTTTGAATTCGATAAAACATTCTGCGTTTTCCACAATATTTTGTAATATTATTGTCAGCAGCACAAAAAAAAAAGATTTCACTTTACACTTTAAAGTACTTTGCTATAAAAAGTTTTAAAAATATCCTAAAAAACAATTTTGTTCTAATGCAACACAAGAAAATTTACATGTCATCGTTGGTCGAAATATTTCTTTAAATATTCGAAATACTCCTTAAAATAATTACATTTGCAAATATATATATTGGCTAGAAATTTTCCATTAAATAAATTACAATTTCAACACGTCATATTTGAATTATAACTGTAACTATTCGCCATTCATAGTGTAAAATATTTTTTAGTGTGTCATTCTCTCGCCTCATTAGTGACGATGTTAAGTATAGAGTACTTAAATTACACGAGAACTTGTAAAAAACAAAAAATTAAAAATGACAATTATTAGAAATATATGAGTTAAACATAACCGGAGTAGAATTGTCAATGTCAAAGATAAATTTTTATTTCGGACATCCTTCGCACTATGGGTGTTCTCGCTTCTCGGTGTGTTGAATTTTGAAGAAACAATAAATCATAAAAAGAGTAAAAACACTTGTCTAAAGTATCGTATCGGCAAAATTCAACCCGAAACATACTGATTTGAGATCATTTTCAATTAGGCAAAATTAGACATCAAGCAACAATAGCAATTAAAAAACGGAAAACATTTCAAAATGTGTCCATAAAATAAATACTTTTGTTGCGAATGATAGCAAAAAAAAAATGAAAAAGCTATTAATAAGCGTTTACAAAATTTAATGCTAAAAATATAATTTTAAAAAGGAAGTTTATGCAGAGAAAATCGATCAGTATTGTTGCCAAAGACCGCGCGATCCGATAAGATTTTGCGCTTAAACATGCAAAATACTTCAAACGCGCCGTCATCTTTAAAATATGCATTTATATGCAAAATAAACACTGTTTTCTGTGCAACACGAATCGTCTATATTTCTCACTCTCCCGTCGAGATGCACACACACTCATTACAAAAATATGAAAATGCATACAAATCCAGACCGTAGCTGTTAGTATCAATCTTATCGTCGTCTTACTAGTTAGCTAGTTATACTATTAACTCGGAACTGTAACGGAAATTTAATTATTTTTAATTGTTATTTATTTATACTATTTCGCTATCCGCCAACATCGTGTCACGTGTGGTGTGTCCGCGTATCTCACAAATCTGCAAAAAGTACCAACCTAGATAACCGATAAGTACCGAAAAAAATATTTTTTGAATTGTTCCCAAGGATAGTTAAATTAAACGGTTTTCTCATTTCACCTAACTATATATATATATATTTATTTTTTTAATTTAATGGGTATCCATTGACATTTTTTAAAGGCAGGGTAAATATAAATAAAAACGAAAAGAATTGTGTAAAAATTCAAATGGATGTAGATACTATTGTCTATATATCAGTGGCGGATACAAGGGGAGGGCAATAGGAGCAATTGCCCCTCGTTCACAAAATAGGTTTTCTGAGTGTAAGAAATAATAAAAATGTATTTTTGTTTCTTTATACTTGTTTTTGTATCCTCACAGTCGACACTTTTTTTGTTACAGTTGTTGAAATAGTTTGGCTCGGAATGAGAATTACAACCAACATCAAAAATTTATTTTATATCACTTAATTTTTTTTTTTTTTTTGATTTTTATTTAAAATTTCCCCTCCCGTTCATAATGTCTATATCCGCCCCTGCTATATATTTAATATTTAGAGTATAGGTACTTTAGAGGGATATTGTGACTAGGGGTGGCAAATTTTTGGTGCCTATAGCCGTGAAAAAAGATAAATCCGTATCTGGTATACGTGTGTACAAACACAATGATAATAATATTAGGTTAGTTCGGTTTCAAAAAGTTATTGATCGAAACATTTGGACAAGTATTTCTATACGAAAAGTTGTACACAGAAAAAAAAATAAATAAAAAAATAAACATCATTGTAAAAACACTAGCGTCTTCACTTCATTCGGAATCTAAAATTGAAGAATATCTACTTAGATGTCGTCGTGTCGTCCTATAATATTGTAATAATAATAATATCAAAACGACGACGACGATTATTAATGATAAAAGCGCATTACTTACGAAAGATAAATTTATAATATTTATAATTGAACAGAAATGAGTCGCCACACTAATAATACACTAAAATATTCACTCAGGTCCAACAGGTTAACACACACGAAGGGTCCTTATATAAGCAACGACAGCTACTACTACACAACAGTGCAGTAATCATACCGTCGTCGTCGCCTTCAACAAGAGAGAATCGTGTAACAAATGACTTTGTGAAAATACAGGAGAAAGGGTGAGAAAATTAGTTGGGGTGAAGACGGAATATTATTATAACGTAATATTATACATGTATATATATTATATATATATATGAGTGTGTGTACAATAAGACAAAGGTGGGAAATACGAGTAGTAGTGGTAGTAAGCACAGCAGATAGAGAGATATTATCAATCTGGATGCAAATAAGAGCGGAGAGACGGATCCTCCGGGGGCCACCATCGTCAAGCCTGTTTAATGGGCTGTCATTTATACATCGAACTGCGTGACGATGACGTCTTATTTTAATCAAGTACCACCACCAGCACCGGTGAAAAGTTTGTGGGCACGTTCTGCGCGTATTCGCGCCTGTTCAAATGATTACAACCCACGCAGCGGAGTATAATGTGAAACACACAATAATATAAAACCGAAAAATAATAATTTTCTACGCATAATGTAGTTTTGAAAAAAAAAAAAAAACACACAACACAGAAGATGATTTCCAAAATTACTATTCTATATAAAAGATGCTATTTCATATCAGTCGAATATCATCAAATTAACATATATTTACAGCGTGTTTGTTAATAGTTTACTAAAACGTATCGACGATTCGTTTCGTTTGGCTAATGAAGAAAGTTAAGAGTATATTATTATTATAAACAACAAACAGGACTCGTATCTGTTATGGAAGTAACCTAATCTAACCTGTATAACGTTTATATATATAGACCAGTGGTTCCCAACCGGTGGAGGATTCCTCCCTAAAGGAGAATAAGATACATCACAGAGGGAATTTTTAGTAATAATGAAATACGAGAATTGTTTTTGCTTATTTTGTTAAAAAAATTCTTCATTTTAAATCTACTTAAATAATTCAATTAATATTTACATTTTGCATCATTATTCCCACTTTTATGATTAATATTATGAATGAGTAAGTTTATATATATAGATAGATAATTTATAAAATAATTAAAATATAAATTCAACAGTTATATAAATATACGTATACTTATAGTTATTTTGTATAATTTATTTGTACGGCCAAAAAAAAAAAAAAAGTCAAAACTTTTATTTGAGAGGAATAAGATTTTTGAAAATTTACAAGGGGGGATGGAATTTTTGAAAAATTTCAGAGGGAATAGAATAAAAAGATTGGGAATCACTGATACAGACCTAAGTAGTATTTAATACGATTGTAACTCGGACTTTATTCCACTCATATTTTGTATCATAAAACGTTGTCCTAAATCGACTAAACCTTTGTATGCATTTTTTAAAAAAAAGCTGTTTAATAACTCGTTTTTCGTATACTGAACAGAAATAATAATTTGCGAAATTCTGAAAATAGAATTTAAGTTTTCTCAATTATGCAGTTCAAGGAATTTGATATGATTTCATAAATATAATAATACGTATTTTCTAAACTCTAATATTAATGCATGTTTGACGTTTATGTGAGTTTCAGTGTTTGGGTTTATGAATATTTTATAAATTAACATAAAAACTAAATGTAGTTTTTAAATTAGTGGTTAAATGTAAAAAAAATAACAATTTTGTGGTAAAATTTAAGACTTATGTTGGAGACTATACACAACAAACACTTGCATTTTATATGCCTAATGGGTAGAAATACGCTCCTGTCTAGAGGACCATAATATACATGCAATATGTCGTTGAGCTCTAATATTATATTCGACGATTTCGAGAAACGTTTTTCGTTTTCTATTTTAAAAACATTGAAAGCAACAAACAAAATATAAACGAGTATCCATTACACGGGGGTAGGGGGTTCTTTTACTCGAAAAATCATTCAGCATACAAATGCAATTTTATTTCTACTCGTAGATTAGGCTAAATCAATATGTATATGTAATGGATATAATCCCATCTCGGTCAGGTCAGTTTTTTTTTCCAAATTCATCGCGTGGGGGTACAACATACAGTTGTTGTACGTATATACGCTTTTATTGGTCGATTTAGCAGGCTGACCCCATGACATTCGGTCCGAAATTCTACGACGAGGGCGCCGAACGCGGATATAAAAACAACCCCTGACCCAACGGAAAACCGATATAAACTTATGGTCGGGGGCAAACAGCGGTCACTACTATTTTGATGACTCTCGTTTACATAATGACCGCACCGGCTGCTCTGTAGTTTCTATCATTATTGTCCCTTTACGTCGCGCTATCCCTTTTCTGTTTCTTATTAAAACGTTTTCCATCCCTCTGTCCCGCCGTTTGCGAGACTATACCTATATCTTTATTTTATTTTCGGCGTATTTTATTTTTTTTTTTTAAACATATTTCAAGCGTGCACGATTCCAAATATGTATATACGAACGAAATAAAGTAGTCAAAATCATATATAATTATTTAACATAATTTTATTAAATTTCACTATTTTAATTGGTTAAAATAGAATAGTTTAATTTAAATAATTGTGTAAAATGTGTAATGAGTGTTACACTTTTGAAACATATACCATAAATTAAGAACAATTTATTACAAAAGAACATATTTGAATATATTTATATGCAATTTAAATAAAACATTTTTAAGTTAGTTTCATAATACGAGAATAAAATTTGAGTCGATATTAAAATTGTAAAAATGGCATCAAAAATTTAGAGTATTATGTACATGGTCACTAATGATGATTTTTACATATGAAAAAAAAACATTTTTTTAGATTATGGATGGTTTCAATAATTAGTTATAGTCTCTTGTTAGATGTTAAATATTTTCTTATACTATAATATAAATATATTGAGAACCTAAAAAAAAAATGATGAATATTGCAAATGTGTTCTTATTTCTGATTTTGAAATTAGACCCCTGGAATAATAATAATTTTTAAAAGTATTGATTTCCTATTGAACTATTAATAGTATATAGTATACATTAGTTATATGCATAATATTGTCATTTATGCTTGACCGAAAAATAATTATAAAAAGCCGGACATACTTCGCATGATGGGTGTACTTCGCACGATGGGTGGTATTCTCTTGACGGGCGCATTAAATTTTAAAGAAACGATAAATCATTTCTTCAGTAAAACGATTCTGAACGAAGGAAGTTAATAATATACGAGAAAAAAAATGTCGTAAGAAAAAAAAATGTCCAAAATTTTTTTTCACATTTTCAAAATTTTCTTGCTCCAAAATCTTTTTTATATGATTTTTTATCTATGTTTAAATTTTCATAAAATTCTGATCAAAAAATGATGGTTTTCGAGTCATTTTTGTTAAATTTTGGGTAGTTTTTTCCAAAAAAAACATTGAAGAATTGAGAAATTCAAAAAATGGCCTCTCTAAAGTACAATTTAGAGGCGAATCGGGTTTCAAAATATTATTGTTCGAAACTTTTGGACAAGTATTTCTATACAAAAAGTTGTACACAGAAAAAAAAATAATAAACATCGTTGTAAAAACACTAACTTCTTCACTTCGTTCAGAATTTAAAATTTTGATCTCTCTCTCTCAGTAACAGCAAAGCCATCGTGTTTTGTTTTCTCGAAAAATTACAGAAATTTGTATATTTTCTAACAACATAATATTATAATGGTGTTCAAAAGTGGCGAAACCTGTGGTTTTGGACACGGTAAAAATATGATAATAATAATAATAATGATAAAACGAGTTGCGGCGCGCATCGTTAAATTAAAATATCGTGTATAGATGTTATCATCATTGACGGCGGCGGCGGCGGCGGCATGGCAGCCGCGGTATTTCGGGTATGGGACAGAAAATATTACGTGCAACGCTTTCCTCCTCTCTCTTTACGATATTATTATCATTATCATTATTATTATTATTATTATTATTATTATTATTATTTAAGAATGAGTAGATAAAATAAGAGGTGTGGTAGAGAACGTTGCTGAATGAAACTGGTATCCGTTTTATATATATTAAATATGTATACGGTGAACAGCAGGTGATGTCCGTCATCCTTTAAGGATACAATCGCCGCGTTTTTTTTTTTTTTTTACAGTAGACTTTGTGACGTCATCTACGCCGCCGACGAGGACATCTCGACCTCAAGGGCCTCGTTAAAACAATAGAATCGTTTTATTACAATTACTATTACTGTTATAATAATAACTTTAATTAAAAGTTTTACGAATAGAAAAAAAAAAATTATAAAAAATCTATGACGTCGAAAATCGAAATTTTTAACCCGGGCGACGTATACATTTTCGAAACTTGCTTTTTTGTCGGCGTTTCGGAACAAACACGTTCCCCCCCTGCTGTGGCCCCTCGCCGGGGCCGTCTACCCGTACTAATTGACGCATCATTATTACACGTTCTCGAAGACGGACTCGAAAGTTACGGGCGGTCCTCGTGTGCGTTTCTTACACACACACACACGAATGAATAATTAGCTCGCAAAACGAAACGTATACACGTACTGCATTCCCGTTAAAAATAATTGAACCATGTGCACAATTATAACTGTCCGAAACGATTGTGTTAAGTCTGTTGTCGATGAAAATCGATAATATATTTTATAAATACGAGGTGTGTTCAAATAATACCGGGACTAAAATTTTTTAAAAACTTTTAATGTTATCATTAATATAATAATTATATTATCAAAATAAACTAGATATAATTTCTAGTATTTTAGTGTGCTCTCAATGGTCTTGCCACCACTTTTAAAAATACATATTTATACAGGGTGATTTTTTAAGCGTGCTCACCCACATTTTTGGCCGTAAAAATGCGAAATTTGAGATTTTTTTTTTCCGGAATGTTCAAGTTACTATAAAACCAATATTTTTCATAACTCATTTTTTTCATGTCACCTTAAGGGTGTCCTGTGGAGATTACAAACTTTCTTTTTTCAAATGGCTACCCCCTATTTTAATTACGGGGGATATTTTTCTGTGAATTTTGATGTATTGAAATTAAAATTTGAACAAGAAGTTTTTGAATTATTCAAATTTAAGTATTAAAGAAAATTGTCACTTTTCATTATTACATTTTTACATTTACATTTTGCATTTTTACGGCCAAAAATGAGGGTGAGCACGCTTACAAAATCACTCTGTATATCTTCCAAAGCCATGACCTTTGGCGGTTCTTCTGCCGTTTTGGATTGGGTGAATTTGCGGTCTGCCACTGCAATAATATGATTTGTCTATAATTTTGAGATAATACCCATATTTCTTTAATCATGATAGTTGATTTTATAAAATTCGGATCAGTAGAAACTCCATTTGTTCAGTTCTAAACACACTTCAATGTGATATTCCAGTCTAAAATTATAAATTTATGTATAAATTAAATTTTATCAATTTAATAACTGTCATAGCAGTTTTACGATTTTAAAACGAAATCGCATCGAAAAAAATTTAAAATATTCTTTGTAAAATCGTCGATTTGTACAATATACCTAACTTTGACAGCATACTGTCAATGATGAATTTGAGTTGACAACCAATATTGCACACTTAAATACTGGAAATTATCTCTAGTTTATTTAGGTATAATTATATTAACGATAACATTAAAAGTTTTTTTTTTAATTTTAGTCCCAGTATTATTTGATCACACATCGTATTAAATATCAGCTTTACTGATATTATAAGTACATTAATATTATAAACATATGCTGTAAAAAAAAAAAAAAAAAAATACTTTCTGCTATAAAACATGTAACTTTTTTTGTATTTTCTTACCGTTTTCAGACTATTGGTCTCTCTAATATTTTAATACTCGGCTTCAAAAAACTACTTAAAAAACTACTTATTAAATAAACGTATACATTTTTTGATTTTACAATTTTCTTCAATTAAAGTACTGTTTTCAGTACATTCATTATGAAACGAAAATTTCGTTAAATAATAAATCTAACTATTATCGGAATCATCCACTCTCGATTATATTATGTAAAAGAAAACATGTTAAAAACCAAAAATTTTTTGTTTATTTGGACTTTATTTTCTGGGACACTTCTATCGTAGTTCAAAACAGGATTCCACGCGAACTTGTTCATAACCTTTTCCAAGAAGTAATAAAAAAAAATAAATAAAAATAATAAATGATTGCCATTTTATCATCAAAATTCAATTTAAAATGTTTAAAAATTAATCAGGCAATATGATAATCTGCAGCAACGGGTTTTGAGCTAACGACTAATTCTGACCTGTATGATTAGTTGAAAATATAAATTTGGTCAGTATTTAAAATACACGCGTCCTTCCATGATAATGGAAGGCTTTAACTTACAATGAATAAAAAATGTGTCAATTTAAATACAGACCAAATGATTATAAATCATTAAAGAGACGTAATAAGAGATCGGAAAAATTGTATTATCTTATTTTAGACTCTGAGTGTCTAAAAGAGAGTAAAAACAATAAATTTTGTGTTGTATTATCTGTCATTAAAAAATTATATTTATAATTTGGCCATCAGAGAATTTATGCTAAGAAACTGAGAAGTTATTTTTACAAAGTGTTTTATTGTTTCAATGTAATGTTATTATATATACCTCCTCTTAAAATATTATGGTGAAAAATTACGTAAATTTGATTAATTAGATAAAATATGTTATACGTTTTGTGGGCTCTTATTTGTTCAATATCCTATTACACGTGAAATCATTCGGTTTCTAGAGGACGTAAAGACGAAATTAAACCGGGTGATTTATGTGTACGCGATTAACGCGGCATAAATCACAAGGCGTAAAAACTAAAATGAATTATCGCTTGTAACAAATAATAATAAAAAAAAAAAAGAATTATAACGGGCGAGTAAAACTCTAAAGCCTTATTTTCAATTTAATCCCATTTAATATGTTTAAAACTAAATTAAACCAACAATATTAAACATGTTTTGTTTTGAAAAGATATTTTTTGTCGACAAATGTTTTTAAAGGTTTTAGAATAAAAAAAGCCCAGTGTAAACGACCCAAAAAATATTACACGTTATTTAAACACAATTTTCGTCAAAACACATAAATTTGATTTACTTCTTTTTATTTATACGTATATATATATATATTTGATAATTTATAGATACTATTCCTTATTTTAATTTTTCAAAAATTTCAAATCAATTATTTTATGTTGAATAATTAAATAAAAAAAATAAAAATTATCGTAATGATATATATATATATATATAAATATATTAATATTGCTACGTCGTTAATCACCAAAGTTGTGACTTTATAGCATTTGCGTATTTCTTAAAAATGGCTTAAAAAATAGCAGAATCAGCTATAAATTTGTTTCATGATTCAGAGAATTAAAATTTAAAATTTTATTTTGCATATTTTTGTATGTTTAAAATTTTTTTGTTGTTTTTAGTGCTATTTTTAAGTTTTTAGTGATATTTTTGCTAATTTAGGGAATTTTTTTTATCAAAATTGGTGAAATGAAATTTCAATAAACGTATTTTTAGTTTAATCCTAATTTTACAGTAAATATGAATCTAAACTACTGAAAGAACGCAAGTTTTTTGAGTCACCAGCAAAAAAGACTAAATGACTCAAATTTTCAAACTTTCAATACTAACTATACGAACTACATGAAACTAATAATTCAGTGATATTTAAGGTCGTATTATTTATGCAAATTTGTACAATTTTTAGTGCTATAAAGTCACACAACCTGGGAATCACTTTCGATTTATTCTCTTAATACCCACAATATTGAAAAAACATTGAAACAACAACCAAACATGATTATTTTTTCAAAATTTTTTCACGAGACGAAGAAGTCTTGTTTTTAAGTATATATAACCAATTAATTTTTGAAAAATACTCAAATCTTAATGATATTTTAGAAACGCAGCAAATAATTATTGTTTGGGAATATCTCATTGTTACACCGTCACATAAAATGCCATACGCGTACAATATAAATTTTTTACTCGAATAAAAAAATTCAAAAATTTTTTTCCATTTTTACTGATTCGATCACCGATTAAAAACAATATACTATCACAGTTAAAGTACATCCACTACTCAAAATTATAGCTTCATTAAAGTCAATAAAATATTTGAATATTTTTAATACCAGTATGTTAATGGCGCAGATCAAATTGGCAAAAAAAATGTTTTCTTCCCAAAAATAATATACACACGTCTGGTCATTGCCCCCACATCTTTGTATCGTGTCACTGTATCCTCAAAACACAAATGTGTTTTCATTTTGTATATCCTCCTCGTTATAATGAAATACAATTTAGTGTAGGAAGTAACAGACCAAATTTCGATCTGATAATTAAGTTATGAAATAAACTCATATCGCTGACGTCTGACCAAGATAAAAATTGATTTATGACGTTTTACAAAGTGTAGGTATAATAGTTGCAATATAATGCACCGTGAAATAACACATTTTCTCAATAAAAACCCTCAACAAAATGAATATACCTGACTTGGAAATAAAAAAAAAAAAAAACAAATATTTTTCTAACTTTTTATCGTTTGCCACTTTTTGATAATATATCTACTTTGTTATATGATTTATGAACTCATTATTTTTGTAAGTCTAATCTAAGTATAATGTCACGAGAAAATAATTTTTAAAAGCTATTTTCAATTATTTTTTACCGTTTTATAATTAAATACATTTATTTAAATTACAAGTATACTTATACATAATTGTACAATAATGTTAATTTATACCTACTATTTATTAAAAATAAAATATATTCCATATTATTGTATAGTTTTTTTTTTTTTTTTTATGTTGTATAATAATTTTTAACTCACGTTAATTTTGCCAGCTGTATATATTTGTTTTAAATATTCAAATCACAACTTTTGCATTAATTTTACACGTAGATATTCACAGTGTATACTAATATTCTTATCTAGTACAATGTGTGTACTTACAATATTAATAACAATTATTTGTATTCAAAAATGTTTTTGCATGAACTTTTGGTTATCTCGAAAATATTAGAGGAATCAAGCTTTAATTTGGTTTTGAATATGTTAATATAACCGTCCATGCGATGTGTATTCCAAGAGAAAAAGTATATTATTATAACTTATATTATTTTCTGGTATATGGACTATTCCCAAACATTCTTTGTAAACACATATATATATATATGAGTATTTCGCCAAACGTTCCTATTACTACCATATATTATATTAACGTTATAGCTTGGAAATATTTTGCAAATTTAATTTGGAATTATGGTATCTTTGTCGTAGAGTCGCACAGCTATTACGAGAACTGTATAATATAAATTGCATTATATCATGATATTACACTATACACTACGTGAAATTACATTAAAGCTGCACGCATTTAGGTATACGTTTTAATAACGCAAGAGTACCTAAGTACAACAATATTACACAATAATTATTATTCCTATATATATGATTAATATTGAGCTCTGGAAAATGCTATATTAGAGTTCATTGACTAGGAATTTAGAAATGCTTCTTAAAAGAATCCTTGACAAAAATGAGAAAAAAAGACTGTAGTAAAATATTACCAAAACGTATGAAACTTCATTTTATAGGACCTGTAGGCCAGTGGTTGAATGGCCCAGAGTAGTTATAAATCTTAAAAAAAAAAGTCAATTTGTACGAGAAGAGATACTGCTATTTTGATTTTGATCTTCACAACTCGGTATCAGATCTAATATCCAAAAATAATCAAAAAAAATCACACAGTGCATTTATTGACTACCTACTAATAAAAAGTTTGTATGTTATCTGAGTATTAATTACTATTGTTTTAAATACTATTAACAGTACGAGGAAACTGTTATAAAAACTATACAGAAGAACACACGATTTTAGTACTTGCGTTTATAATATTTTTTGTTTTAATTTAATTTTTTCTTATGGTTGAACACCCACATATTAATATAATATCATATTATATTACAACATATGGTGGCATACAGTAAACGCAACGGGGGAATTTGGCATTATAGCTTAGTAAAAAAATACTTTATTAGGCTAACTAAAAAAATGTACATGAAAATAATTTTCTTATATATTATACATTTTTCTTATATAAACAATTTTAATTACAAAATTATATCACTTTACTTCAGAATACCTCTGTTTCAATAATTGAAATATGGATATAATACAATAATTATTGTATTATACCTAACCTCTAATAATGGCATAATTAATGACATAATGACACGTATAGAGAATATATTGACTACTGCAAAATAAAGAAGTTGTTTGCACCGTGAATACATCACGGTTTTGTATTTTTTTTTTTTTTGAAAAATGGCTCTTTGAAAAAGTTGTCGATCTCTAAATTAGATGATAATTTTGACGTTTATATTAATTATTATATTATTTTACATTAAGATTATTAGTATATTTTAATTATATTATATATTGTACAGGAAAAATGAGAGTTTATTTATGTCAAATGATAATATATTTCGCTATTTCTTGTTGCAAAACAAACGTTACAAACCAAACATCGTGATAAAATGCAGTCCATGTAATAATTAGGTCTAGAGACTTATAGAAGTTAGCATATTTTTCAAAAATCATTCAAAACATAGCTAAGTATTTATAGAAATGCGTTTCATAACACTAGGAGATGTATGCAATTCTAGGAGATGTATGCAATTCTCTTTAATTGGCATATTTTGCATATTTATGTCTTTTTTCATAATATAAGTGCATATTTTTAGTTAAATTTTAATTTCAAGTGCATATTTCACATATTTTTCGATATTTAATTTGAGTTTTCTCGATATCGGATAATTTTTTACTGAATACCTGAAGAGATTGAATACTATTTGATATTTGATTTTTTTTTTTTTTAATGTAAGCTTAAAAAGAATAAAAATTGAAAAAAAAACAAAATTCATAAAAAACACATATTATAATATATAATATAATACAATTTTTAAATATTTTGTGTTTTTACAGTAAAATAATGTTTTATAAGAGATTATTTTATAGCATTTTTATGGCATATTTGGTAAATTTTATAGCATACTTGGTACATTTTTGAGCATAAATGCATGCATATTTTAAGGTTTTTTAAAGCTACAAATTCCTAGCCCTGGGACAATAATGTACTTACACTACTACTCGGACGTCAAAAAAGAAACTAGTTGGATTTTTCAAAATAACTTTGGTTAAGTATAGCAACAAAAATATGTTTGCTCGAGACTCGGTTTAGACTAGGGTGACCATATTTAAGAAAATAAAATACAGAACAAAATTTTAAATAAATAAGTATTTATTACATATATGTATATATAAATTTATGTTTTTGAATCATGACAAAAGTATAATTTTAGATTCTGAATGAATTGAAGAAGCTAGTGTTTTTACAATGATGTTTATTTATTTCATTTTTTTATTTTATTTATTTTTTTTTTTCTGTGTACAACTTTTCGTATAGAAATACTTGTCCAAAAGTTTCGATCAATAACTTTTTGAAACCCGATACGCTTCTAGATTGTAATTTACAAAGGTCATTTTTTGAATTTCTCAATTCTTCAATGTTTTTTTTGGAAAAAACTACCCAAAATTTGACAAAAACGACTCGAAAACCATCATTTTTTGATTAGAATTTTATGAAAATTTAAACATAGATAGAAAATTATATAAAAAAGATTTTAGCGCAAGAAAATTTTGAAAATGTGAAAAAAAATTTTGGACATTTTTTTTTCTTACGACATTTTTTTTCTCGTATATTATTAACTTCCTTCGTTCAGAATCGTTTTATTGAAGAAATGATTTATCGTTTCTTTAAAATTCAATATACCCGTCAAGAGAATACAACCCGTCGTGCGAAGTACACACATCGTGCGAAGTATGAACGGCTTTTTAAACTACCCATTATAGATTAAATTTAAACACATAAAAACATTATTTTGAAAAACATAAAATAACATAATGAAACTAAATTGATACTTTTTGAAATTTCTTCATTCCTTTATTCATGCATATTGTATATTTTACTTTCTATAAAAAACATGTTAATTCATTTTACTATTATAACTTATCTAATGGTATCCAAAAGATTTCTAGATTCTTGCATTATTTTATTCAATAATTTCAATTCAAAAATTTTAAATCGACAATAAGTCAAAAAACGGGATTAATATGGGACAGACTTGAAATTACGGGACAAAAAGCGTCCTGAGAGAAGTTTGTCAGGACAACAAGACACAGAGCCGAAATAAAGGACAATCCTGTATGAAACAGGACGTATGGTCACCCTAGTTTAGACAGAAAAAAAAAAAATCACCTAGACTCATACACACACACACAGACATCAGCAGTGTCACTTTGCCCGTACACAACAATAATATTGGCGTATGGAAAAAAAAAATGATGAGTTAAAAATGATATAATATAATAATACATTTTCAATGGTCGCGCGTATTATCTGCTCGTAGCTGCTGCTGCTGCTGCTGTTGCAATGGCGAGATGGCGTATGTAATATTATTATATTATAATATTATAATAATGAATATAACAGCTTTTATATATTATAAACGGGACCGTTGCACGTTGGCGCGCGCGTTATCAAACGATCTGCCGCCCGCGCCGGTGGCGTGGGAAGAGTCGAGAGCTGAGGTAAAACGACGACTCGGCGGCTAACGACAACGGGGGCCATTTATCACCGTCTCGTCATCGCACATAATAATATTATTATGTGTTTTTTCGTCTTCTTCGAATTAATATCGCGTTGGCCGGTGGTGGTCGTTGCGACAAAAAAGCTGCCCAACGACCACCGAACGGAAACGTTTTGATTGTACGTTCGCGACGAGATAATAATATTATAATTTATTAATTGTTTTGAATATTATTATTATTATTATTATATTATTCGTCTTTGGAAATTGCGTTTTTTTTTTTTCAATTATCCTTCAACACGCACACACACACACACCCGCTGTGGATTCATCGCGTTCTATACCCAATAAAGTCAAAGGAATGGGAAAAAAATAATTACGAATTGAATACCATCAATACCTACTCAATGACGTAACGGCTTTGTGTGTGTGTGTGTGTGTGTGTGTGTGTGTATGCGTTTATAGTGAAGTTCAAAAGGTCATAACAGAGATGACCGTGTGTGTATTATATATATATATATGTGCACACGATTACGATTCAACGACTACAACGACAGGCGTGCCAACGTTTGTAGTAGATGTACGTTTCCGGTTTCCCGATTTCGTTTAATAAAAAAAAAAAAAAAAAAAACCGGACACACTTCTCACGACGGGTGGGATTCACTTGACGGACGGGTGTATTGAAAATTTTAAAGAAACGATAAATCGTTTCTTCAATAAAACCATTCTGAAGGAAGGAAGTTAATGATATAAGAAATAAATGAGAAAAAAAAAATTTTAGAAAAATGTCCAAAATTTTTTTTTTCACATTTTCAAAATTTTCTTGCACTAAAATCTTTCTTATATGATTTTTTCTATCTATGTTTAAATTTTCATATAATTTGAATCAAAAAATGATGGTTTCCGAGTCGTTTTTGTCAAATTTTAGGTAGTTTTTTCCAAAAAAAAAAAAATTGAAGAATAGAGAAATTCAAAAAATGACCTCTCTAAAGTACAATCTAGAGGCAAATCCGGTTTCAAAAAGTTGCTGATCGAAACTTTTGGACAAGTATTTCCATTGTACATAGAAAAAAATAAATAAACATCATTGTAAAAACACTAGCTTCTTCACTTTGTTCAGAATCTAAAAAAATCACGAACGCCGAGTTTCATAAATTCTCCCACTCCGATATTTCTTGTCAATTGTGCATTTTTTAAATCCTGAACGAAGTGAAGAAGTTTTTTTACAATGATATTTTTTTTTTTTTGTGAACGCTTTTTTGTATTGAAAAATACTCGTCCAAAAGTAACAACTTTTTAAAATCGGATTAAATTCTAGATTGTACTTTGAGAAGGTCATTTTTCCAATTGCTTAATTTCTTATTTTTTTTCGGGGGGAAAAACTACCCAACATTTGATAAAAAAAAAAAGTCGAAAACTATAATTTTTTGATACAAACTTTATGAAAATTTTAACATAGATAGAATAATATGAAAAACATTTTGGCGCAAGAAAATTGTAAAAATGTGAAAAAAATTAGGACATTTTTTTCTAACGCTTTTTTTCTTTTTCTTTATTTATTTATTAGATAAAGTAAAGTTAAGTATAGCACGAGAAAGACGGACATATTTCGCACCACTGGTATTCTTCGCTCTTCGATTCAGATACTCTTGGTGGACGTATTAAAAATGACGACTAATATTGTAGTTCTTTATATTATTAATTTCTTTCGTTCAGAATCGTTGAATTGAAAAAATTATTTATCGTTTTCTACAAAATTCTACACACCCACCAAGAGTATCTGACCCGAGAAACGAAGCATACCCGTGCGAAGTATGTCCGGCTTTTTTATTTCAATAATTTCTGTTCCATCAGAAAAATAAAACGAATAATTTTTAATTAACTGTAATAATATTACTTAATAATTAAATTACATAATATTGATAAATATTTTAGAAGTAATTTTAATACCAAATAGTGATTTAAAAATTTAAGCATTAAATACTGAAATGCAGTTTTAATCATTTTTTTTTTCTGATATCGGTATTATATAACAACATTATAATATATAATTATATCAAACTCAGTACACTTTTTCATCGCTGTAAAAATCGAAATATACACGTCATATTAAAATATAGATAGTATAGTATATAATATACGTTTGTAAAACAAATTGGATAAACGGTGAAAGTTGATCGTTTTTCATATTTAAATAATTTAAGCATCTGAAATGAAAAACATTTAAAAAGAGGGGAAAAAAAGAAGCAAAGCCAAATACCATCATTAAAGTCTCGTAATGTATTAAAATTTATGGTTTTTATAAATAATTTTTAACATAATATAGATACATTGTTTTGTATAATACATATGTAGTGTTAAGTTTATATGGATTAAAAAAGTAAATGCTAATCAAAATAATCTTATATTGATGATAAAGACTAGAAGGTCATAATAATAATTAAACCTTTTAAATATATTATATTGTAATTATAAAATATACAATTTAATAATGTGTACAATAAAATCTGATAAAAGTATGGATATAATTTTCTTCGATTCACTTTTTACAAAATTTTACGCCCAAGTTCAATTTATTTTACATTTTGCGTTTTATATTTCGATTTTTCTGTGTTTAAAGTGAAATTTCCCATCGGCAAAACCATAAACCTCGCCGAAGGGTGGAAAGAGAAATAATTTTCACTGCTTCATAAGCTACTTATTGAAATGAGGCACTACCCCGCGAGATATTAATCTCATTTGGAATTAAATCATAATCTACCTTGTGTATACATTGCACGATACTTGTTGCTTAGCAATCCCTTATACGCGAGTAAATGGCTCTCGGCAAACACGCATTGCATTGGCCTTTACAGCAAAAGTATAAATTTGCTCATAGATATAATAACTTTATACCATTTTTTTACAAATTATTCATATTGATTTTTTTTATGTATTTTGTTAAAAAAAACTCAAAGAAAATTCTACTATTATCTATTGGTATTTCTTCAATAAAATAATTTTGAACGGCTCCTTTAAGGCAATTAATTTTATTCAAAACAATTGATGAAGTTTATTACTATTACATAAAAAAAGTAATATTATACTCGGCCAGTTTTTTATTCTACTATTAACTGAGAACAGGAAAAAAATGTATGAGAAAAAAAGTGTTAGAAACAAATTAAAAAAAAAAAAAAATAATTAATTTTTCATATCAGAAATTTTCTTTTGGTGAAATATTTTTAATATTATTGTCAATCTGTATTTAATTTTCATAAAGTTTGGTTTACAAAAAAGGTTTTAAAGACATTTTTGTCGAGTTGTGGGTAGTTTTTTCTAAATTTGAAAAAAATTATTGAGAATTTTGAAAAATGACTTTTCTTCAGTACCATCTAGAGAGAAATTCTGATTTAAAAAGTTGCAGGTCGAAATTTTTAGACGAGTACTTCAATACGAAAACGTGTAATGTGTACACGGGAAAAAATATTGTAAAAATACTAGCTTCTTGCCTCTGTTCAAAATCTAAAACATTTTTGATTAAACAAACAAGGAATACATGATATTATAGCGATAGATTAATTATAGACAAATTACTTCATTAGTCAATTAGTCAAAAAAAAAAAAAAAAAAATCATAAATAATAGAAGAAGAATTAATAATAATACATATTAAAATATATTATACAATACGATTTTTAAATATTTTTAGTTTTACAGTAAAATGAATGTTTTATATATAAGAAATTATTTTAGCATTTTTGCATATTTTTAGAGCATATTTCGTAAATTTTATAGCATATTTAGTAGATTTTTAGAGCATAAATGCATGAATATTTTAAGTTTTTTTAGAGCTACAAGTTCTTAGCCCTAGACTTATAACGAACGTTTAAAAAAAAAAACTCCTCTTCGCCGAAAGATAGGCAAACAATACGTCACACGAGAGTGTTTGTGCGAGACGAAAAAATATGTTCGGACAATTGCCTAGCTCTGTAGGACGTCGTTGTAGCCGAGTGAAACGGAATTAATTAATATTATCGAATCGACTGTAGCGCGTCGGGAACGAACCGATGATATCTTTAGATTCGAATTTTACTTATTACTAGGGTATTTAAGAAAATAAAATACAGGACAATAATATATTTCATAATACTTTTAAATAAATATATATTTATTATACTAACCTTACTTTCTAAAAAAAACTTGTTAATATTCATTTTACGATTATAATTGATCTTATGGTATCCAAAAGATTTATCTAGAACATTATTTTATTCAATAATTTCAATTCAAAAATTTTAAATCAACAATAAGTCAAAAAACAAGATTAATATGGGACAGACTTGAAATTACGGGACAAAAAGCGTCCTGAGAGAAGTTTGTCAGGACAACAGGACACAGAGCCGAAATAAAGGACAATCCTGTATAAAACAGGACGTATAGTCACCCTATACTAGGGCCCGGATTTAAATCCACTAAAAATCATCGAAAAATGCTCTATAATTATATTAAATATAATAATAATTATTATAAGCAATTAAAATTATGGTACAACACTGGACATACTTTGCACCATGGGTATTATTTGCTTTTTTATACGGGACATGTTTATTTATTACTCAACTAGTTATACTATACTCTAATATTACCTGAAAAAATGAAAAAAAAAATTTTGATAAGAAAAAAAGATTTTTTCACATATTATTATAAATTGTCTTTCATCAAAATATTTTTTTATTACCTATTTATATTTAAATTCTCATAAAATTTAGACTAAGATAAAAGTTTTAAAAGCATTTTTGACGAATTTTTGAAAACTATTGGAAATTTCGAAATATTACCTCTTTAAAGTACCATCTAGAACAAAATTATAAATGAAAAAAAAATCTTTTGAATAAGTATTTTTATACGAAAAATTGTTGAAAGAAAAAAAAATCAAAATTTTAAAAAATCCGGACACACTTTGCCCTATGGGTATTCGTAGCTTCTCAGACCGGACTTGACAGATGTATTAAATTAAAAAAAGAGAAAAAAACCTTAGGCTTAGCATTTATGGATATCATAACAATACTATGATAATTTTATATATTTATGTAAAGGAATTTTAAGACAAAAATAATGTTGTGATGGTCATCGTTCTCGTGACTCGATTTAAAATATTATTCCAAAACACACCGGGTTTTTCTTGCTGCGCACTAGTGTCCCGCGTTTTTCACGTTTTTCTCCGTTCACGATCCAGAGAGAAGGGTGATGCACGTGAAACTGGGTCGATTCACAACCACTAACCCACACGTAACAGTGTATAGTCGTAGTAGTAGTAGTAGTAGTAGTATTCGCCGCCGCCGTTGTCGTCATCATCATCGATACCTCACGCGGTACTTACTACTTACATAGGGGGTGGTCCACCGCGATCGTCGTGCATATTAATACGGTCGAATTTATACAGACGTGATGTGAATTCGTAGTACGAGACCGCAGACGATCGGCGGTCACGCGTTACAACACAAAACAGCCGTTTTATTATGCGCTATTTTACATTGTGTAGTATAGGTATATTATAGGGCTAGGGACTTACAGAAGAAGTTAGCATGTTTTTCAAAAAAATCATTCAAAACATAACTCTAAGTATTTATAGAAATGCGTTTCATAACACCGGGAGTTGTATGCACTTCTCTTTAATTGACATATTTGTGTCTTTTTTCATAATATAAGTGCGCATATTTTAGTTACATTTGAATTTTAATTGCATATTCCACATATTTTTCAATATTCAATTTGAGTTCTCTTGATATCGGACAATTTTTCCCTGAATAACTGAAGAGATTGAATATTATTTGATATTTTTATTTGTTTAAATGTAAACTTAATAAGAATAAAAATTTTTAAAAAAAACAAAATTCCATAAATAATAGAAGAAGAATTAATAATACATATTATAATATTATATAATACAATACAATTTTTAAATATTTTGAGTTTTTATTGTAAAATTAATGTTTTATAAGAGATTATGACGATATTTTCGAAACAAACATTTTAGTCTAATAGCCAGACCAAATTTTCAGATGGGGAAAAACCAATTTTTTTGGGGGAGGAGGGGTATAAGATGAAAACAATATTAATTATATTTTTAATTTTTTTAGTGAGGCAACGATTGACGAGTTTAAAGAGGGCAATCGTCTACCCTTTTGCCACCCCCTCCCTCTTCCTGTAGCTACGAGCCTGAATTCAAAACTAAACGGTTTTTTTGTAATTTAAAATTCTCGAAGCTTAGCTTTGAGTTATACAAAAGTTGTATATTTGAATTTGAAGTGTTTTACAGATCATTCTGATCTGTAATTTTATTATAGAAGATGTGCCTCCACGAATTTTGATTTTTTTTTTTTATGATCACTAGCAATTTTGTATTTTCTCAGTTTAATTTTACTCAAAAAGAGTATAACGAAATAAAATTATGTATTTAGTTATACACAAACGTTGCGCAAAATGTATATTTTGCACGTTTTATTCGTCTATACTACACTCGTGTGTGTAATCACTTTCTCTAGTATAGATTATGTATTATTTTTGAGAAAAACATTTTCATTTGTTTTCTATATGTGATGGTTGTGTGCTCCGTTCCTACGTGTGCATAGGTGTATAACATGTATATGTGTGTGTGTACATCCAAAAAGAGAAAGAGAAAGATGGAGAGAGTGGAGAGAGAGAGAGGAGAGGGATATAGAATGAGAGACGGTACGAGGCGAAAAGAGAGAAAGAGATAGAGGGAGGGAAAGGGAGAGAAAATAAGCACCCGGGTTCTATTGGTTTGTATGCACGGCACGTAGATCGCCGGCGTCGTTATTGTGCTACTCGAAGCTCCACCTCTCCGCCCCTAGACATTTTCCAACCCTACACACTGCGCTTGGCAAACAACTGAGCTTTTGCACGTCGTTTCGTTATTTTTGCCTTGTATTTTTTTTTTTTATTTTATTTTAAATTGTTTGAGGCACGAATAATTAATTTGAAATATTTTTTTTTATAACGAAAATTAAGGTATAACCTTATATTGCGATGAAGTCCTTAAAAAAATTAAGAACAATTTACTATTCATTTTAATAATTATTAGTTCTGAATAAAGTGCGTAGAAATAAATGCGTGATAAAATCGAATATACGTTTATTAAATAAAGAAAAAAAAATTTGTATGAAATTTGTAAAGCGATATTGTGACTTTGAAATATTTAAAAAATCAAAATAATAAACCTCTATGTAATAACTATTTATAAGAAATAAACATTTTAATAATGCAAAGTCTTTACGATACATTTATGTAGCTACCTATATTACTTATAACTTAATTTTTTCGAAATTACTAAGTTTCTCAAAAAAAAATGTACTAAAATTTTGAAATAGAACTCTTCTTAGATGGACTTTATTATGCACTGTCACGTGGTTGAACAATTAAGACGTAACAATCAAGTGGTTTTTTTTTTTTTATTATTTAATTTTAACAATTTAGCATTTTAAACTTCCAAATAGCCTTATTTTCAAATAGAAAATAATTATTTAAGATTATTATAAGACATATTTATTTCCAAAAAGGCTTTTCGAAAATCGTGAAAACTTTTAAACTTAACACCACAAAATTATTTTTATTTTAACTCGATTACTTACTTTATGGTGATAATCTCATGTATATAAAATATATTAACTGCTTATTTTGTTCTAGTGTTGTAAACGTGTATCATTTTCAAATAGACTTAGAAGTTAAATATTTTAGTTTTAATTACACTAATAAATAAGAACGCGATTAGAAAGTAAAAACAATAAAATATTCTGTAAACTCTTAGGTTTTTTAATTTTCATTAAACATAATAATTAGTATAATTAAAAGAAACGAATGCCGCCTGTCTATATTAGAAACAAATGGTAAATTGATTAATTCGTTCACATTATAAAAATGAAAAAAAAAAATGATGCATTAATTGTTGAATATTTTATGGTGGTAATGAAAAAATAAAATAATTTTAAAAACATTGAATTTTTTGAGAAGTCTTATACGAAACTACTCGGTGTATCCGTTTTTCGCTTCTTTCGAATTATTAGTCTTTTTGTCGCGCACGAGGCGGACGGCGGCGAGTACTTCTATATAATAGAATTATCGAAAAAGGTCGTAAAATGACAACGGTTCGGCTTAACAGTGCACATTTCGCTAGTCGTTCAAACGCGCTTTTCTTTTTTTCCCGCTCTCTAAGGGCTTTTGTCTTTTTATCCATTGGATATGGTGCGAGCTCACGGACGCCAGTGGTGTTATCGCTAATAAAAAAAAATAAAAAAGTCGCCAATAATTCATAGATTCATTTTCGACGAGTATTTTTTTTTTTTTTTTTTTATCTCACTGACCAAGGGTTGCGTTCCCCTTTTTTTTTATATCTAAAGAAATTGAATTTAGCTCATAAATTTCTACCAAAAACACACGTAGGTACCTATCCACCCTCCACGGGTTCAACGATATTTACAACCTTTCTGTATAGTGTTCCTACCTTGCACTTGACCACTTTTTCGAATCAATGCGATTAAATCAGAGAAATCAAAGCCTGTGAGAAAAATATTTTTTTCAAACGAGACACTGTGACTACGACGTAGATCTTCGTAGTCAAATCACAAATATATATATATATACGTAAAATATAAATGATTTTTAGGATCAACAATATTTAATCAATGATATACGAAATTAATCATTCTTTTCTTTTTATTTATCTATTTATTAATTTTTTTAATATTCGTTTAAAAATACAAAGAAAATTTAACAAACAAATTAAGTCATTATTTTTTTAAAATATGAAATTTCAAATTTAAATTTGCAGCAATAATTATGAAAACAGGAATTGCTCATAATTTTCAATTACAATTTTGAATTAATGGCTTAAGGTCGTTCAATAATTTTTTGTATTTTATCTTTAATAGGAAAAAGAGAGGGTTAAGGGTAGATTTATGTATAGATAAGAAAGATAATAATTTCATTCTTAAGAGGAAATTAATCGAAGAACAGAGAAATAATAATTGTTAAGAACTTTTTAGGTGATAAATTTGTAACGTGTAATTAGTTAGTAGTTAAGTACTATGATTATAATTATAACAAAGTAATATAAAAAGTATAATAAAGTAAAGTTTGTTTTTCATTCTTAAGATCGGAAAATACGTATAAAATACATGTTTTTAGAATTGTATTTTTTTTTTTTTTTTTTTTTTATTTAGCTAAGCCGTCGTTTGACGTTGAACGAAAATAATACAATATGAGATAATAATAATAATTTACTTTTGTTCCAATAAAAAATCGTATTATAATCATATGACAGAAGTTATTTGTACGCGAGATAACGTCAAAGAATATTTTTTATGAAGTCGATACTCTATTGCCGAGTGAACGGGAATAGGGTGAACGAGAAGGATAGCTGATGTTTCCGTCGCATAATTTTTCATTTATATCTTTGAATGACGTTTGATTTCCATATAGATGACGCGATTTTTGCGGGCAAGGTAAAAAGACAGGAGGGTGAGTAGCCCTTTAAACGATGATTTATGAATGTTAACATATTGGAACACGACAGCAACAGGGACCCTTCGGTCAGGGAATCTCTGTATACCTACCCTCTGGCCATACCGACCCTTAACTACACGGTCATATATACATTGTAATAATTCTGGTAAATATTTCCTCCGAGAGAGTGCATTGAGTTTTATCTTAAGTTATTCAAGGATACTTTTCGGCGGCCAAATAATATGTATAATTTATACAAAATAGAAACAATAAAATAATCATTATTAATGTTTAAGACTGATTATAAAAATCATAATTTTAAAAACATAAATTCGATATGACATATTTTAATATAACTTAACGCGTTTTCTACGATAAGTAGTCAATTTAAACTGCATAACAATAATTAACCAACAAAAATATTTTTATAAACTGACTTTTTTATTGTGATTCTTCATAGAAATAAAAATTATAATATTTTTTGCAAGATTCATATCGTTTTGTTTCATTACAGATAAAATATAACTCCATTATACAGCTTCAAAAACTTTACTTTTCAATATAAACTAATATAAATATGTTCATAATTTTATTTACAGGCTTTTGAAAACAAAAGTAATTTTTAATTTTATTTCAATATGGTTTTTAAAAATATATATACTAACAAACACGTATTAAAAATATTAAAATAAACATTTAGTCTATCCAGTATATCGAACTAGATATAAGATTAATTTTTACTTGAAATTTTATTCACATAATATCAGTAATATGTTAATTTTATACAATCAATCTATTTTTATTTACACGTAGTAAAATAAAAACATGGCGAATATATACAACACTATTGACGTCATAAATGATGATTGGTATATCGTATTTAACTTATTGCGAAACCCATACGAAATTATATATGTCAAATATAAAACTTGAACATTTTACTTTATCTAATAAAAATATATTATTTTGAACGTGACTCGGATGAACTATAAAGGCAAAATCCAATCCGCCGTCGCCATTGAACGGATAACGTCAAATCCGCATAATTTTACGGTTTCATTATACAAGTTTTACACATCGATATACATATATATATATATACATAATATTATATACAACTGCTTTTGTATGTGTTTATTTGTACACAAACATCGTATACATATATATATACATATTATTGTATTATATAATAACTGCAGTGTGTTGTTTCTCTAAGACATTCGAAACTGTTACTCTCGCTCCCTTTATAATATCTTGTATAATTTCCTGGCGCTTGTCTAGATTAGATTTAACCTCCTCTACCCCCCCCCCAGTTTCAAGGGTTTTCCATTTAAGAAACCTCCATCATCCTTTCCACTTTAAACAGTCATTAAACTTAATGGGGGCATTCTGTGAAACCACCGGCATGGAAGCAAAACGCATATGTATACATATATATATATATATATATATATGAGTGTGTGTGTGTATACATATAATTATAATACACAGAGTATTACACAATGCGTTATTTAAATTTTCGATTAACGAGATAACCAGCGAAATAATATAGCGATGTGAAATTGTATCTCGTCGTTACTCTTCGTCTATTAGCGTTCAGTCGTGCAAATATTTTGAAGAAAACAATACAAAAATTATAAACCGGTAATTTTGTTATATTTTATTTTCACGAACGCGTTTAAATATTACAAATTTATTTTTATTTGTAATTACCTACTCGTAATTAAATACGATATTAGATATGAACTTCGGTACTCTCTTATTATTATTATTATTTAATCTTCAACTGTATAAAAATTAAAAAAAATAAATAAAAACGAATTTTACAATGTGTTATAGTATGGAAAAATTATTGTTGTCGGGGTTGACGTGCATCTGCGACTGCGTTCATTCGTCGTTATATTCTCCAGTTTCCCGAACACTGTTTGTGCTCTGAATACTAAGTTGCGGCTGCAGAGTATACAAAAACTCGAAAATATGAATATTTCTCCTCTCTCTTTTCGCCTTCACTGGTTTACCCCCTACGGTAGACAGTATTCGTTATTTTTCTGGAAAAAAAAAAAAGTCCAAAATCGATTATTTACCACAACTCACACACACACACATATATATATTTATGATAAAACTCTTTTCACATTGTTTTCCAAAACTAGAAACGTGCTTTTAAATTCACCACACATGATAGTGATATTATATATACGAGCGCGTTGACGAAGTTCACTAACGTTTCTCGGATACACGTTAGGGGATGAGGTCGAAAGAAACGTAATTAGGACCCAAATTGTCATTCACCGTGCGTCTTGTCGTCGTGGATAAAGAGATGGTATATTTTCTGACCCTTATTGGATTAGCAGTCGGTTTTCCCGAAGAATTCACGAAAAAGTTGTTCGTGTTTTCGGTTCATAAAATTATACTTATAGTCCACACCGACCTCGATTTAAATCTTACGGCTCATTTGTATAAGTTTACAAAAAAAAAAAAAAACAAGGCCATTTAATTTTTTTTTTTTTAACACAAACCCTTTATTGCTCTAAACAATGCAATAAATTCAATAACTGTTATGTCTTTTATTTATTTTTTTTTTAAATTACTGCAGTTTATCCTCGCGTAATTGCCAATTCTAAAATACATAATATTATTCTCGGAAAATACGCGAGTTAAACGATTTGTAATTTTTTCAACTAATGTTCTCTCCATATAGGATATACACTAAATTTCACAGAATCTACGTGAAAAATAATCGCAAAACAATGTGAAATTTTTGAAAAACATATTTATAAACGAAACGGCGTGACCGATTTTCAATTAAGTGTAATATGTATATTTTGTACGGCAATTTCGGGTTTCGTTGTCATTAATTTTTCACAGTGAAATTAATCAATTTGAAACAGGCAAAATGTATAGAGACAGAGAGGTTTATTCGATCAATTCTTTTGAACAGAATATTTATTTATTTTTTTAATTTTCACTTTTATCGCCTCATCATTGTATAGCAAAATGGCATTTCTGGGACTCGTTTATGTGTATTGATCATTTCGTTGTGACTCCTAAAATATATTTTCTATAATATTATGCATTTTTTATCAAATATGTTTATGTATTCTTATGTATAATTATTCTAGAAAATTATTGCGTATTTCTATGTAATATTTATTAGGTATCAAACAAATTATAACCACTATTATGACTTGCGAACTAAATAATATTTGGTTTCTTAGAAATTATCGTTTATTTATAACAAATCATTTTATGAACCATGTACTTATACAGTTTTCTTGCATTTAAATTATTTGTAGTTTTAAGACGATAACTGTAAGAAAATGTCAACGATTAAAATGTATAGTTTAGATTCAATGACTTGAGATTTTAATTAAAGCAGTTAACATATTTATACGATTTGACTTAATTTCTATCATATTTATAATTATTTCAAAATATTACCCAAGATTTTTTTAAAAACATTGAAAATCTAATATTTATATCTATATATTATTTTTAATAAATTTCATAGTAATTTATATTTTTATATTTTTTACTAATAACTCGTTTCACCTTTAACAATATGTTGTTTACCGGAAGTAATAATTTCGACCACATTACGAATGCACACAAATAGGAATTTGAAAATGTATTTTGTTATTAATCAGTCGAATATTTATTGCAAAATTATTTTCGATAAATCATAAATGTCGATTTGTTGTTGATGACGACTATACTGTTTTAAAACAAAAATATAATATCATAACGTTATCATTACTTATTGCAATACAATGTCCCATACCAATTTGGCCACACTTATAAATATAGATGGAAAATGAATCCGCGCGGTGTCAGCGCACTCTAATCCGTAGACACGGCCATAAATCTACGGCCATTTTTTTTTTCCCGGCGGAATATTTAGTATAAAAATTATATATATCATTTTCCAATCTTGTTGCGGATTCCGTTCGGTCATACACAACACATATTCCTCCGCCGCCCTTGAATTCGGCCGCTTGTTGCCGGAAACAATATAAATATAAATATATATATATATATATGATATTTTTTTTTGTTCGCGAGATTTTTCTCCTCGTACGCCGAACTCGTGCCGCCGCGCGCAACTGACTATAGTCAGGCGTGAAAAATGATCGGCTTGCCTCGTCGTATATTGGCCTCTATATGATAAATGTAACCAGATCAACGGTGAAAAGGGTCCTGCAATAATGCCCAAGACAATCCATTATTAGGGTGCGATTTACGCGCCGGCCAAGAGGCGGGTAGAGGGAGAGGAGGGAAAAACAAGACGTTTTTTTTTTTTTTTTTTTTTGTACTCCCTGTGACTTTTTTTCTTCTTGTTGTTCTTCCGATCATCTCCTCCTCGTTCACATTCGACACCAGTTTGGTGGAAGTATACATATAGATTCTCATTGGAAATACTGTAAAAAATAAAAATAAAAAGTGAACTTAATATTAGGCTCGATTTTTTTTTTAGTAGAAAAATAGTGACGACAGAAGTCTATAAGATAATATATAACAATAGTAAAGGACATAGGATAAACGAAGACATAATATTTGTTACACTCAATACACCACGTGTATATTGCTAGAAATTAAATGGTCGCGCACTTCTGTGTAATATTTCACAGTCGGGGAGACGGGAAACTACTTCGTCGTGTCATCCAGAGATCATCATCAGATAAACGCGCGCGCGCGGGTCGTCGTCATCATTGTCGTTGTCTCTAGGGTCTAATAAACTGTGCGCCTCTAAGTGTTTTAATTTTTAATTTAATTGTATTTTTTTTTTTTATTCTGTATGAACTATAACGAAAGCAAAATGGTACAGAAATAATAATAATACATCCTACTGTGCCGGTCTTAAATCAACTGGCATTCGTATACGAGAGACCTAAGCAAGTATACAAATTATAATTTCATATTTTTTTTCTCCTCGCCGCTGTTAATTTATATTTTTTTTATTATCACCTCCTCAGGAAGGCGGCTTTATTTATTACCTCTTCCCCGATACTGTTCACTCTTGATACGCTTTCATTTCCTTCGCCGTTTCTTTAACTCTTTTGATAAAAAGAGCGCGAGATTTTTTCCAGGGATATATAACATGCAGCACATATATTATTTAAATATGATATAGAGGCGGAGAAAAATTATTAAAAATTCGTGGGGGAATATTTTAACACAGACGGCGTCCAAAATTAATATTCCTATCGCACTTTTTCTCCCTTGGAAAAAAAAATACATTTAATGTTGTAGCATAAAAACAACCCTCTCTCTCTCTCTCTCTCTCTCTCTCTCTCTCTCGGTTTGAAATATTAACTGAACGATTTAAAAACACAGTAGCTCATAAAAAACGTACGTTTTACTGTGTAGAAGATAAATACTCGGGGAATGACAATTGCCCCCCACCAATCGTTCTTCTTTTTAATTACATATCTCGAAAATCACAAATGACGTTTGTCGAAATGGCCATGCGCGTACATCGTGATAAAGCGTAAACTTAATTTCGTTTTTGGATACCGGTGTGAAAGTTTATGCTTCGTTTAATTTTCAAACCAGACACTACTCGTAACTTTGAGTATCCTAACATCACCTCCAGATAGACCCCGCTTTTACGACTGCATTCACCTGGTGATGTAGTTTTTAGTGCCATTCAGAAAAATAAAAAACGATTCCGACTGACGCTCAGTACGCATAATATTATTTGTGTTATTAGTTTGTAAAGCTAATTATAATAATTCCGTAAAATTAAATAATAATAAGTAAACGAATGAAGTCCTGATTTACAATAACAATAATTGTTAAATAAAAGAAATCAATAACCTACGGTCTAATGTATGTAGTCATTAACACGAGTTCATTACATGAGAATTAAAAAATAAAAGTCCATTTAATTATTTTCCATAAAAATTATCCATTCTATCATAAATATTCAGACTTTCGAAGTAAAACGCATAAACATTATGATTTATATATAATATACTGTCGAAGTTTATTACAAAGTGGATAAAATCTTAAAACATCTCAGGAATAATTCACTAGAGTTCAATAATTCTTGCTCGACTAATAAACCCCATTATAACACTCAGTAAAAATAATATGTTACAAATATTTAAATCATAGTAAAAAAAAAAAAATCTATACTCGTCACATTAATTAAAATTTTGAAATAATAATAATAATAATAGGTATACGTTAAACATATTTTGATAGAACTCACATTTTGGAATAATATTTGTTTAAACATTCCTCTTTATTCATATATATGCAACTTGGTGTCATTAATAACAATACATTAAGAACCTAACCTTTATATTTTACATTTCATTTCAATATTGTTAAAAACCCTAATATGGTTCTTATATTAATAACCGTTATAAATTAATATAATTATTGTTATTTATTAATTAGTATTATTAAACTATAAAAAACTGATTTGTAATTTGGTTTCTTATTTTACATGAGATTTCATAAACTACCCGACTGATTTGACTGAAATAGTAATTCTAACACACATAAAAGTACAAACATAATATTTTACTTACCTAAAATAGTAAATCAGTTTTTTATAGTTTAATAATACTAATTAATAAATAACAATAATTATTATAAATAAGTTATTAATAAGAACCATATTAGGGTTTTTAACAATATTAAAATGAAAATGTAAAATATAAATACCACCAAGTTACACATATTTTATATTAAAAAAAAATACTTGTTTAATATTATTTCAGTTACTTATGCACGTGTATAGAATAATAGTAGTAAAATAATATTAAATGTTGCGCGATCGAAAAAACCCCGACGTTTTTTTTTGACGGTGTTTTGAAATAAACTATTTCGTCGGTCATCAAAGAGAGTGTCGACATCGATATTAGGCTCAAAAGTGTTAATGGAATATTACGAGAGAGGTGTGATTTAAAAAAAAAAAAAAAAAAAAATAGTGCTCCGGGAGATGAGGGGCGAGAGTTAATCGGTACACAGATTGTAGAGATCGTTCTAAAAGAGAGGAGCAAATGGCCCGTTGTTAAGTCGTCAAGTGCCGTAGTTTTTAGCGATTTACCAACCATAACTTTTTGCGAGCACACTTCCCCCCATTCCCTCTCTCTCCTACACCACGTTTTTCTAAACAAATACCCGGCTCATTTTAAAGTACGGAAAATATATATGTATATTATTTATATATATATATATATGTAACACGCCTGGGGAAATGTTTGCAAAGAATCGTTGCGTGCAGTTTTCCCCCCTTTAATAATAATAATAATAATAATAATAACAGTAATAACAATAACGAGATTCGTTTAAGATGGAAATCTAAGAGGGTAAGTTGACTTAATTTTGATACATATTTTTCATAAGTTTCTCATTGAAATTGCTCGGCGGTACAAAGAAGATGACTCCTTCTCGTTTTTCTCTCATACACTTTCTCGTACACGGGCCAATTTTTATACGATAACGCCTCACCGTTTACACTGACACGTACCCGCGCGACGCGTTAGTTCGTTTAGTTGCCTACATCGACTTTTTTTTTTTTTTTTTTATAATAATATGCGACTGCTGAAATTACCACAAGTAATACGAACGAACACATCGCGTGCACACAAAAATAGGGTTGTATACAAATATAATATTTTTCATTCAATCTCATTTGATTTGCACTGATTTATTATAGTAATGTGTTTTCTGAATTTATTTATTTTTCTCGAATAATTATATCATGCATTTTTGTACCAACGAATAATACATTTTAATTATTATAATATCATGAAACTTATCGATAAACAAATCGCTTAAAACATTATAATACATAATATGTAATTTTTCTATTGATGTCTAAAATTTTATTCGATGAACTCTTTTAGAGGTCATCTTTTAATAGAAATAATAATAATAATCTAGTGAACAGTTATGTAATCATAAAATTCGTTTCCATAAAATATGCATCCGACTTGATACTATCTCGTTTTATTATAGGTGCATAACATTGTTGTGTGTATTACAATAATATTATAACAATATTGTAATATTTATATATTATATTCCTAGCTGTTCGTTATTTTTTTACAATTTACAATATGTATCGGAATAACAGGAAAGAGCTCTGGTCAAAAACAAAAATTCGGATTCGAATTTCTCCTACAAATATTATATACGTTAAAATGGGTATAGGAAAATATTATGACAAATTATTATCTTCGGACATGTTGAAATTTCAAAACATGTATTTTATTTGAAAGTTAGTTTCTGGTTTAAATCATCGTATACTGAAGCGTAATTTGAAATTTAACAAAACTCGAATTGTATATTTTATAAAAATGAATCGCGTAGAATAGTATAATCATCATGCTACGTGTACGTTTAATTAAAGCGAACCTTTTCAACGCTCACTCAAGGTCTTTTACGCTCACCACGAATGTCTTATTCTAGAAGTATGTAATGAAAAAATAATAAATACCCGAACTCTCTTTTTAACGTTTTACATTAAAAAAAATCTCGATGGAGTACTAAAGATTTTTAACTATATTAACTGCAATCTAAACATTATTTCATTTAGAGTAAATATTTAAAATATTTTAACGTATAACTTGTAATTATACAATTTATAGTTTAAACATTGCGGTGGCAAAGCATATTGTCAGTAGTATTCTTATAAAATCCATCTGTAATAGTCACCACGCGGAAATCAAACAAAAGATGCACAAATTAATCCGACGTTACATTGTTTAGAATGTGGTCATAATATAGAGTGAATTATGAATTTATATACATTAATTACTTATTGATAAATTATATTTTATACTGTATAAATTAAGAATTCAATATATTTTTAAAACATTATCTCATTATATAAAATCGTAATTAAAAAAATTATAAAAATAATACAGAAATATAAAATAATATAATATAATATGAAAACAAAGTAGTATAAAATTAAAAAAATATTAATCAACAACACTACTAGGAGGTGTATTCTAACTGAAACCACTCTAAAATCTCATTTGCTTATTTATACGCATCACATAATATTTTTATTTTTTTTTCTTAAAATTTAAGTTTAGATTTAAAACCAATTTGCATCAATGAATAGGTGCGCGTTAGGGTCTTGTTGTATTGTTAATATTGTATACATAAAAAAGAAAAAAGAAAAGAGGGACCGGCTTTATGAGGTGAAACGTTTTATCCACCGTTCAGAAGTTTGTCGTGGTTCCGGAGCTAATGTTAAGGAACGGTAAAAAGTCTGGGGACTGGAAAGCACAATAATATCCAAAGACGTTTTATGAGCCACCGACACATCGAAGTCTATATAAATGTGTGAGTGTGTGCGTGTGTGTTGTGTGTGTGTGTTAGGCTGGGGGCTGGATTTATCACGGTTGTAAAAATTTAATGCACCACAGAAATCCAAATCCCCACACCGTTTCGAACGTGAATATTTTACATTAATATAACTGTATTTTTATAACACGCCGTTATTGTGCACATGTGGTATTTCCGTATAAAATTCAACCCCAAAGTGTTCGGCTATAGGATACGCGGGAGGGAACAGCAAAACATATTTTTTATATTGTATGTAGTATTTTAATTCGAATCATAACTACCAAATTTATCGTGTTGTTTCAAATCGAAATCAAATAGTGTGTACAATGTGCCCATGCACATGTAAAAAATAGGTAATATTAATTAAAAATTATGACTATTGTTTTTGATTTAGTTTTTAATTTAGATGTGTACTTAATAATTTATCTATGATTTGATCAATCAAGGTGATAGAACATTTAATACTACTAGAAAGTACCAATCATTACATCCACATAGACTAAACATTAAGTATAATATTTTATTCAAAATTTACTTTTGCATTTTTTTTGATATTTTTCAAACAATTATACATAAAAATCCAATTAACGTGTCTATCATCCTTATTAGAAAGCAAATAAAATGAAATTTAAGAACTAAAAATTTTAAATGAACTGCAAGACTCGAAAGCTATCTTTTTTTTTAGATCCAAACTTTATAAAAATTTAAATAAAAATAATATAAGAAATATTGTGGGACAAAAAATTTTGAAAATGTGAAAAGAATTTTGAAAATTTCTTCTAAAACTTTTGTTTTACTTTTCTCGGTTTATAATTAAAATCTATAAAGTTGTCCGAGTAAAAATCAAAAATTTTCATAATCATAACAAACTTTATAATTTTCAAGTAAAATTGTCTTGAATAAACCGCGAAGTACCGCGCCGCTGAGAATCGTCTTATTGAAGAAATGATTAATCGTTTCTTTAAAACGCAATACGCCCCCACAAGAGTATCCCACTCGAGGAGCAGCGAAAAATACACAAGTTACGAAGTACGTCCTTTTTCAGTGACTCATATATGTTTTTTTGTAGACGATTTACAAATGTTTATTGCTTTACAGTCGGTGTGTGGTGTATATTCATGCTGCTCATAGTATACTATGCGGATCGCGGAAGGCAGAAATCTGGACCGACAACATATGTTAAATAAATATATTTACAATACTTAAAAAAGAAAATGAATATTTTTCTCAAACTGTAAGATACTGGCAATCAACCTTTCTAGAATGTTTGGTTTCACAAACATTCGTGAAATTAGAATAAAAAAAATTTTTTTTGGAGGAAGGGGTTAGGTTAGGTTAACTAAAATATTTATTTTTTGATTTACTCTCTCCTATTGGTATTAACCATGTACAATTTATAAACAATTTGGGAGAATTCGTGTGATTTTGAGGGGATAAACTTCCAAAATTAGGCTTCTCTCTTCCTATTTCCACCATCGAACAAAATTAATAGATTCTCAACTTAAACGCGCATTACGTATGAATTATTTTTCACGACCTCCCAATTTCAAAAAGCTAGGTAAGGAAAATAAATGTCATTTCTGAAATCAATAGCTCAGTGATCACGTATAATATATTTGTTAATGTATATTTTTAATTGTAAAATATAGTGATCATTTTTTTTTCCGGATCTTATTTATTATTATTTATATTTTATTCTTCCGGACTCCAACAGAAATGGGTATGGTCGAATTGCACTTCTTTAAGTCGAATTGCACTTGGGTTGAAAAAAGGTAATGGTCGAACTGCACTCGGGTAAAAAGGCAGGTAGTTGTCGAACTGCACTCATTTTCCTTCCCACTTACAGGCTTAGGACTGACAA
>JAIPRM010000836.1:0-46676 GCA_025469315.1 Stegophylla sp. TES_Ste_2020 | reverse complement strand
TTTTTCACATTTTCAAAATTTTCTTGTGCCAAAATCTTTTTTATAGAATTTTCTATCTATGTTTAAATTTTCATAAAATTCGGATCAAAAAATGATGGTTTCCGAGTCGTTTGTGTCAAATTTTGGATAGTTTTTTTCAAACAAAAAATTGAAGAATTGAGAAATTCAAAAAATGACCTCTCTAAAGTACAATCTAGAGGCAAATCCGGTTTCAAAAAAATAATTGATCGAAACTTATGGACAAGTATTTCTATACGAAAAGTTGTACACAGAAAAAAAAAATAAATAAAAAAATAAACATCATTGTAAAAACACTAGCTTTTTCACTTCATTCAGAATCTAATAAATGGAAGTCGCATAATTAAAATCGATTTAATAGTAAAAGAAATATGATTCTTTGAAAATAGGTAAAAAAAAGTGCTTGTTTCGGGCCTTTGGCATGGGAAATCAACCCGGAGGGCTAAAAATGTACCCAAAGACTTCTTTTCTAAGGTACAAGAACATATTTGAGCAAAATCCGCGACCACATCCTACAGAAGTTTTGTCAAGTTAAAAAAATTGTTACTCATATTATGTACCATAAGTATTATTAATTCATGAAATTCCTAATAAAAAATACAATTTCATGTACCTACTTAACACTATTGTCAAGGACACTTGGGGAATGTAACAAAAATGACTACTGTCCTGTGATAGACTATACTGATAACCCTATGGGCTATGATAGTGGTACTTATACTTTAGTGTAGAAGACTTTTGCAATAGTTTAAAATTAAGTAAAATTACTATTGCAATAGTAATAAAATTGTCTGGCCTGAAATCTTTTGATTTCAATTTTAATTGTGAAAGATGTTTGCGTTTTATGGACGTGCATGTAGAACAGAAGGAACGTATTTATGTATGTATAAAGGAGTGACATCATTACTGAAGTTTCTAATGCACTCTAAAAGTGATTTATTTACGTCTATAATAGACATCAGACATATTGTACTACATTATATGATGATGAAAATTTTACTGTGTCGTAATACATCGATTTTATAATACACAGAATACACTTTATGTAACAGACAGGTCAGAGTGATTAAAACTTGTAAAACTGCTGTTGTGTAGACGATTTTCCAAGTAGAAGCTTATAATTGATACTCGTGTATAAAATATAAATGAATAATGGTAATCTTTGTACACGGGTAATTTTTCCTCTATTAAAAAAATGGTTACCAGTTGACCGGTTTTTGTGAAGGTTAATAAGTCGGCAGGTATATAAATAGTACAGGTAATTCTTTTTTTTTTTTTAATTTCAATTAAGAAAAAAATCTAATTTTATTCTGACAAATGCATTGTATTTACGTTTGCGAGTTTTATAAGAAATTATAATAGGTATCGAACATCACACATTCAAGAATTATTAAAAATATAAATATAAGATCATTAAATTATGTTCAACTAATGTGTTGTCTACATAAATTGTATTACTTTTAAAAACACATTATCTTATTGTGAAAACGACAGTGTTAAATAATTACGTTATGTACTTGTTATCAATATCAACAAATTATAGCCACTCATAATTATCTTACATAGATGATATGGTATCAATTTTCTAACTATAACCGAGGGTACACCCAAGAAAGAGGAGGGAGATTCAGTCCCTTATTTTATTTTTCATTTGTATTTGATCTAATATATTTAGCTCCTATTAATTTTTGGTAATTATTAACTTAATTATAAACTTTTGTACTTTGGACATAGACCAAGTTTTGAGGGGGATGGTAATTTCCTACAAAAGTGGGTAATCTCCTACATAGACATAATGTTAACTCCTACACGAGCTTTAGAAGTATAACAGCTTTTATTAAAAAAGCTGTGATAATACCTATCTAATGAGATAGGTATTATTAATTTGTTAATATTATATTATCATAAACATGGATAGATATTTTCATCCCTCTCCATTGAAATATTCTGAGAACGATACTGTAGTGAATATACCGTTTTGTGCCCTTTATGGCAAATCGGATTCATCATAGTAAAGCGAACCCTCTATGACAGTATTGAGCTCTGTGTAAAAAAGTGATCTTTACTTGGAAAAGTGAAGTTTTCACAGGAATGTAGTATTGTATAGAAAAATTTGATCCTCTTTGGCAGTAAGATAACCAAGGGTTTGTCGCTTACTAAAACAATAGTTTTGTATTTTCACGAATGTGTAAAAAATTGGAATTATTTAAAAATAGAAATTCAAAAACAAAACAATTCCCCTTTAATGTGAGATGTTTGGTCACACTACCTACCTACCAACGTGTTTTAGCACCAGATGGAATTTTACTTTTCAAATCACAAAACGTCTTTTATTATGTTTTGATAAAAAAAGGTAGTTCGGATGATACAGCGGCTGCATTCTAAAAAGCTAAAACCTATTTGCGAATATTCGAATTTTCGATGTCGCTTGAGACCTAAAAATACAATCATAAAATAATAACAATAGTAATATTGAAATTAAATTAAGCCATCGGCGGCGTTAAAACAACAAATGACACAAACGTCGACTCGTTGTGATCTGTGCTGTAGGTTAGATGCAAAATATTATTATACATTATGCTCGTGAACGCGGATAAATGTAAACATTATAATTATTATTATTACGCAGCACTTTCACTGGACAGGCATCCGCGCTATGTATATTTGCATATTATATTATTCACAACTACTATTGTCGTGACCATCGAAATCGCGAATGTGCGATGAACTTGCAACGGTTTGCGATCGCGATAGATTCGAGAGTGTATAATATTATCCGATGCTGACCACATTGTAATCTTAATAATATATTTATAATTTCAGGTAATATACGGGTATGTTGTAAACAGTGCTTGACTTGTGGGTGGACGTGGGGAGATGGAGTGCCCCTTTTATTTTTTAAATATTTTTAGCGTACCCCTACTAATTTTTAAAAAATCACCCACGAGTGTATGAGAAATTCAAATTTGGGGGGACGCTAATTTTTTTTACGCTTATGCGTTCCTTTTCTAATTTTTTTTCAATTCAAGCACTGGCTATAAATCAACAATGCATTTTGTGCACTTTCGAGTTGGTAGCTTTGGAGGTCGTCTGCGCGGTACCCTTATGCCATCAACAGAATGATTCATACCCAATTCGCTGAAAATAAAGGGTTTTTGAAATTTCGTAATTCGCTATCATAATATTAATTGTTATATGTAATATGTTATTTAATTTTATTTATATTATATATTTTATATTTTAATGTTATTTAATTTGATATTTAATAGTTAAACAAGGAAATATTTCAACGCAAAGGATAAGTTTATGTTGGATAATATACAATTTAATTAATGGGTTAAAAAACTGGACATACTTTGTACGATGAGTATTCTTCATTCCTGGGGGAAGAAGTGTCAAAAAAAAATTGGTTCAGGCAAAAAAAACTGAGAAGTGTTAGAATAAAGTAATAGAAAAAAAAAATGATATTATTAAACACTTTCTTTTACCAAAATATTTTTCAAAATTTTCAAAAGTTTGTAATAATAATAAAAATCATTGTAATATCATTGTAAAAATGCTAGATAGTTTACATAGTCTAAATATAGTATAGAGTCTAAAAATAGTTTAGATTTTGATAAAAACGGCAGGCACCCTTAGTGAAGTTTCAAATATGTATTTACATCATGTTTAACATCTACCGTTTCATTTATTAGAAAAATGCTGAATATTATAATAATATATTTATTTTAAACTACGGGTTTTCATTCTACATAATATTTCGTTATATGCCGTTTGTTATAATGCTATAATTTTATTAAAACTTTAAAATTACCTCAATATTTTTCTTGTAGAAAACAGAGAGTCCTGAGTATTTTTTATATGCAGTTGTACATGTCGTCTGTTTGCTTCCGATAGCGTGTCATTTTGGGTCAAAATGTACTGTACGTCGGAGACTTGAGAAAAAGCTACAGATACTTAAACACACATACATACACTTTAAACTATAATAATACATAAATGGTGAGCCGAGATCCATTATAAAATGTACAGAATACAAGTGTAACCCGTTCTTATTAAGTATTATTATTACTCGTACGGTCGAACCGTGAATTCGAGTAAAAAAATTATGATACTGATCTAAGGATTTTCGTTGTCAGAGGATTAAATGGTAATTAAAAACGATAACAATTTGATTCATATAGAAAAAGGAATTAATTTATACATACATGTCGAACACTGAAGTAATTATAATAGTTATAATAATAATAATAGTATAGTAAAAAATTAACACAAATTACATAACTATTTTTTTAATAATTGTTTTACATCAATTGAAAAGTTTCATTTTCTCTTATGTATACAAAATAGAATCCGGAAAAATTATCTTTAGTTCGTACATTTAATATTATTATATAGTACATTTAACGCTTGCAGTTTTTGAATAATTAAATTACGTATGAGAAAAAAAAAATTCCGTAATTTAACGCGAATACGTTACATGATTTTAAAGAGAGCAAATTGTCAACTGTTTATGCTTACTAAATAAATATTTAATAAGTAAAACATTTTTATGTACAAATACACATTATTATTAAATAATTGTTACAAAGTTTTACAATAAAACGAGCGTACAAGTATAAAAAAAATTAATAATAATAATAAAAAAGGCAATAATACATTCAATAAAATCAGGTATCAATTCAAAGACAATGTATACCTTGATATAAATAAGTTTTCGACGTGTACTAACGTAACTAATAAATTATTTATATTTGACTAAAATATATAATAATATTAATATGTAAAAATATGTACAAAATATTTTTTTCGAGACGTTGGCACAGATTATATTATATTTTATGTTTATATCCAATTTGTATTTATCTTTGGTTTTTAACTTAAAATTCAGATGACTGTTCGGACAACAACTCATTATAAATATAATAATCACGCGATCGCATTAAATATTCAGGTTTGCCCGTGAATAATCATCTCACGTTTTTTTTTTTTTTTTTTTATTTCTTATATACCTTAACATTATATACGATATATATTATAATACCTACGTGTACAATATTTTTTATGACATAACTGTCGCGTGTCACGCGTGTGCAGTGTTCATGGCTCGGACACCAGGTCGGTGATCTGTTTGTTTTTTTTGCTCTTCACACACCTGCCCTTATAGCAAATTTCAGTCTCCATGGATACCTTGGTGGTGGTTGACGTGACCGGCGCGACCGGTAACTCCGTGACCGCCGCCGCCACTGAAGGCGTGATGGTTGGCTCGGCGGCATCGTATTGCAGCGTTTCCGCGGTGGACTCGTCGACAGCGGTAGTGGTAACCGTCTCGCGCGGTGCGGGCTGACTGTTGCCGCCGCTGATGAATTTGGCCAGCATGTCCGCGAGATTCCGTTGGAACGCTTCGTCTTGTTCGTCGTCCATGTACGCCTTGGCCGACGGTGATGGACCGGACGGCGACGGGGCCACTGTGGTCTCAGCCGCGTGTTCTTCCGTCACGCTCTCCGTGTTGTAGTCGAACGCCGTGGTCGGCGGTGGGCTGGCCGTGGTGGTAGCGACGCTAATCGACGCCGCCGGTGTTTCCGGTTCCGGTGTCGGTGTCGTGGTAGTCGTGGTCGTAACCGTACTGGTCAGCGACGATTCCGATGCCACGGATTCTTGACTGACGGTGGCGGTGGTGGAGGCGTCCGGTGATGACGGACCGGAGACGAATTCGGTCGTCGGCTTGGTTGCCAACTCGCGAATGGCGTTGGCCGACAACGGACCCAGAGAATTTTGAGACTCGGCTGTGTCCAAACTATCTTGCGGCTTCTTCACGCGTACCCTGACCCAGTGTCCTCTGCGACCGGGAGGCTTCTTTTCACCGTTCGGGTCGTGCGCCTTCTTCGGCTCGCCGTTGAATTTCTCCTTGTTCGCGTAATCACTGTTCGCAGCCTGCACCGGCGGCTCACCGCTGCTGAACTTGCTATCAGGCGAGTATGCTTGTTGACTAGTGGTCGTGTCCAACTCATAACCGTGACTCTGTTGCACCGTCACCGGCTCGTTCCAGAACGACGCGGCCTCTTCGATTTTCTTCTGCTCGTCGTCTCGCGTGGGCCCCACGGGCTGCTGTAATTCGATGTTGTTGTTACTGTTCACCTCTCCATCGTACTGTTGTTGTTGTTGTTGTTGGACATGTGACGATTCTGTGGTGGTGGTCGTTGTCGTGGACGTGGTTGTGGTTGGTCTCCTGGTCCGGGACCGCACAAAGTCCGATCTGCTTGCCTGCGTAGTCCTCGACCGCAACAATGATCTCGTTGTCTCTACCGGTTCTGCGGTGGTGGTTGTCGTAGACGTTGGTCGGCGTCTCTTCAGTGGATTGTAACGCTGAGTTGAAGTCTCTGTCGTCACCTGTTCCGACACCTCATCCGTGGCGGTGGCTACCGCAACCGGAGACGTTTGTTGTTCCGTCGTTGTCGGTCTCCTGGTCGTCGTCAACCTCTGCCTAGGTCTCAACTTCGGCCGCTCCCTCGGCTTCTCGCTGGTTTCCACGGTATTTTGAGCGCTAGTGTACTCAGCCACTGGTGCCTGAGTGGACGTCAATAACAATTTGTCATAATACGACAGACGTTGCCTCAACTTGGGCGCTTCCGATGGCGCTATTGTGACTATCGACTCGGCCGGTTGTTCGCTGTTGGACACGGTTTGAGGCGGCGGATTGGATGCCGATTGCACTTGTTCCGTCGACGACGATTGCTGTTGGTTCAAAAAGTTGTTGCTCACTTGGTACTGAGAAAGCGGCTGCACTTGTTGGAAATTTTTGAATATTTGTTTTTCGGTCGAACTTGAGATGAATTGCTGTTGCTGATTCGCGTTTTGATTACTAACTTCCGCGAATGATTGGGGATTGTTCGTTATTTGTTCTTGAACGGTTTGCGGTTGATTACTGTCCAGAAATTGTTGTTGGTTTTCAAAGGACGGCTGTTGATTATTGAAAAACTGTTGTTGATTAAGTTGTGGCAAAGTATCCAAATAATCTTGTTGGGTTTGTGGAACTTGTTCGTTTGAAAAGAATTGTTGTTGTGGAACGTTATCAAATTGTTGTTGTGGTGAATTATCGAATTGCTGTTGCTGTTGTTGAACAGATGCTTGCGTAGTTTCGAATGTTGCTTGCTGTTCGACTGGTCTCCTCGTAAACACATATCGACTCGGTGTTGGTGTACTCGAAATGTGATCATTTACCACAGGTGAGTTTTCGGGTAATCGTTGCAATTCTGCTGGCGTGGTAAACTGATCTCTTTGTTGTTCTGTGATGTCATTTACTGGAGTAGTAGTGCTAAAACTAGACAATGAACCTCTGTGCAATGGTTTTCTTTGACGACTTCGTTTTGGAGTGGATGTAGTTGCATCAGTAATTGGTTGTGACTTTTCGGTTCCTCGTTGAGTGGTACTCGAAACAGCTGGTTGTAAAGAGTTCACCTCAGTTGGCAGTTGAGATGTCAGTGCGAATGGAACGAATTCAGTTGAAGAGGCCACAGCTGGTGGTGACTTGGATGATACAACAACAGATCCTATATGAGGCGGTGGGAATGGAATTTTCGCATAACCAAATGGCGGTTTGAAATTAAGTGGAGCTACGAAAAATGGTAAGCGATCAACCATGGAATCAATTTTAGTTATGTCAAGTGATGACAGATAAGGCAATTCAAATTTAACGTAACCTCTTGGTGCATTTAGATCGGATGGCCCAACAAAAACTTTGGGTGAACGATTCCCAATTGTGTCTAATACAGGTATGGTTTTAGCGTCTTTTAATATTGTCAACACTTCGTTTATTCTATTATCTAGGCGTTTCTCCATATAAACAGAAAGAGGAGGTTGATGAGCAGGTGGATATGGCGTCGATGGTGTTTGTACTGTTTGTTCAGTAGAACTTTGTGATTCAAATGTTTCTTGAGGAGGTGGTGTTGAAAACAGTGGTTGAGTTTTTAACTTTGGTTGAGATTTGACTTCTTCAAAATTCTGTACGAACGATTGTTGTGATTCTTGTTTAGGACTTGTTTCCTGAAAATTTGGGACAAAATTTTGTTGAACTTCTGGTTTAGGCCTCAAAGATTCAAAATTCGGAGTAAATGTTTGTTGTGCTACTTGTTGTGGTTGAATTTCTTGGAAATTAGAAATGAACTGTTGTTGTGGTTCTAATTTTGGTTCTTCAAATTTGGAAACAAACTGTGGCGGTGGCTCTTGTCTTGGTCTAGTTTCTTGGAAATTTTGTATAAACTGTGATTGTGGTACCAATTTTGGTTCCTCAAACTTTGGGATAAATTGTTGTTGTGTTGGTGGTTGTGGTTGTTCCAGTTTTGGTCTTGTTTCTTGGAAATTAGGTAGGTTATTTTGTGGACGCTGTTCTTGTATTGGTCTTGATTCTAAGAAATTCTGTTGGAATTGTGGGGGGGAATCTTGTCTTGGTCTCGTTTCTTGGAAGTTAGGTTGGTTATTTTGTGGTCGCTGTTCTTGTATTGGTCTTGATTCTAAGAAATTCTGTTGGAAAGGCGGGGGAGGTTCTTGTCTTGGTTTCGTTTCTTGGAAATTTAGGGGGATGTTTTGCTGAAAACTCGGTCTTGGGTGATTTCCATCAAAGTTTGGAACAAAACTTTGAGCTGTTTCTCTTCTAGATTCATCAATATTTGGATTGAATGCCGGTTGAATTTGTGGTTTTGATTCTTTTAATTTTTGTTCTTCAAAGGATGGTTTCCGGAATCTATTATCGTGGAATTGGAAGAAGTTAGAAGGAGGATTTCTGGCATCCTCTACAAACTGATAAGATTGTGGAGCAACTGGCTGTTCATTTTGAGGCAAAAACTCGGGGCGCTGTTCTTTCAACTGAGGCGTAAATGAAGGTTTTTCTTGTTCGAATAGTTGCGATGGTGGAGGAAAACGACCAACGTCTTGTTCGAATGACGACGGTGGTTGTGGTGTTGGCGATGTAAAACGATTAGGTTCTTGTACAAACTGTGGAGCGCCTGGGAACTGGGGCTGCTCGAATGGGTGTGGTGGTCTTTGGAACTTTAATTTGCCCGTTTCAAATGGCGACTGTGCCTTGATGTCTAACTGTGACTGTTGCGGGATCGGTCTGTCAGATTGTAATCTTGGTTTTTGTCTCTGTATAGCTTCGATTGGAACATAAACGAGCTGTACTGATCCTTTGTTTTGTTGCTGAATAAACGGCGAATCGGGAAACGTAACTTTATTTTCTTTCGGCAAAGACTGGACTTGTGGCTGGGGTATGAACGTGAATTGAGGCTGGAAACTGGGCAGTCCTTGTTGGAATCTCGTTTGAAACGGATTCTGTTGACCGAAAAATGGTACAGGGAAGTGCACCGGTTGTGGTATCTTCGGTGCTTGTTGTTGTTGACTGAAGAACTGACCTGACGTTGTCGGTGGTGTAGTGATTTCATACGGTTCACCGGCTGTAGCCCGGATAAAGTTATTACTTTGTTTTCCGTTAAAATTAAACGCACGTCCAGACGGGGCGGCCGGAGGATTCAATAAACTTCCGATTTCATCACCACCGTGTGCCCCAGCAGGTTCCAGATTTTGTTTGCAAGACGGGCAACTTGCCGTTATGGGTACCCAATCGTCGATACGTTTCTCTGCGGTATCGGGTCGACTCCATTTCTCCTGTGGTCGTACTGGCTCACACAACAAGGCCGTGCAAAGAAGCACGACCAATCTCCACCCTCTCATGATCTACCGAACCTATAAAAAATAACAAAAAACAGTGTAACTTAACATAATATACTGACTTTGTCATTATAAATTAATTGAGAATATCGACTGAAGTCATGTATGCAGTTCTCAGGGTAAACCGATCTATGTAATTATGTCACACGTGGTTGTAAATAAGTTCTTAAATATCTACTAAAATATTTTCTACGAAAAAACTGATTCGTTACAGCAATAAAAAATACAATCGAAATGACTTAAAAATCGGCGTAGCATTAATATTTAATTAATTCAAAGCAACAAAATATGCATAACTTTAAAACTATTTTAAAGGTAGTGTGTTCAATACACCCGTGTTTATAGGTAGTTGACGTAATATACATTTAATTTAATACAAAAGTTCTTCTATTTCCCGTATTTAAATGGAACATTATAATGCAATAATGTAATTAACTTATTTATACAGCCTAAAAGTAGTAAGGAGAGCACATTCAACGAATATCAGGTGTCAGATAGAAACTCAACAGGTTTCTATCGTAATTAATGAGTCTTCAAGTCAATGCGAACCGTAACTAATGTTGCATTGCATAATTAAATTGAATGCGTTAAAATCGACATAACTAAAACGGTCAAAATATTTCAAAATATTTCATATAAATTATACATAATAATAAATAAGAGTGAAAAAGATAAAATAAAATAAAATTGTGTGTATTAATGCCAAACAAAGAGTTGGGTACTAAAAATTGTACTAGTCAAGACACATCATAATGGAATTATGGGAGTAGTTGTGATTTGTGATACCGTAATAGACTTAACAGGCATATTTAAAAAAAATTAAATCACAAGAAACATGTTACTAGATAGTTTTTAATGATAAAAATGAATTTTCAACTTTTTTTAAAATTATTTTTCCATGTATTTTGCTTATTGTTTTTATTATTATTATTATAATAACATTTTTCATATTGTACTTGATCAATTTGTAATCGTAATTATTACGCCACGGTTGTTGAGTAACTAATATTATGAATGCCGATATATCACCTGAAACTGATCGTGCAAATATTTTTATAATATGATAATTGTCTGCACCGGAACTATTTGGATTGAATTGATATTATTTATATCGGGTCACATTGAAATTAAATTATGACTAAATTAACCGAAACTTAAATAACGAAGCATTTTCACTCAGAGTTCTAGGACACTGTGACATTTGTAATGCATATTCTCCAAATCAATGACATACATGTCATTGACACGTCTGATGCTTACGTTAACCAATGGTGTTTTGTATTAAAAACTCTATGTATAACCAAAATACGTTTTTTTGTTTGAAAGAGATGGATTTTTATATTGAAAATATCCATGTAGAGTTATACACATACAAATATATATATATATATATACACACACACATACAGGGTGATCATTAAGCATGCTCACCTCTTATTTTGGGCGTAAAAATGGAAAAATTCGGGTCGGATACTTTTGGTGGGTGTGTAAAATTTTAAAGAAATGATAAATCATTTTATCATTAATACGATTCTAAACGAAGGAAGTTTGTAATATAAAGAACAAAATAGTTGTCATCACCAACATATTCACCAAGAGAATCTGACCCGAAGAGCGAAAAATATCCGTGATGAGAAGTATGTCTGGCTTTCTTGTCTATTCTTTACTTTACTTTACTTTTTTTTATTTAATAAATAAAGGAAAAAAAAATTGAATGAGAAAAAAAAGCGTTTGAAAAATGTCCAATTTTTTTTTCTTCATATTTTCAAATTTTTCTTGCGCCAAAATGTTTCTAATAACATCACCTATCTATGTTTTGATTTTCAAAATGTTTGGATCAAAAAATGATGGTTTCCGAGTATTTTTTGTCAAATTTTGGGTAGTTTCCCTCTCCCTCCTGAAAAAATTAAGAATTGAGAAATTTAAAATATGATTTTTTTAAAGTACGAATTAGGGTCAAATTCGGTTTCAAAAAATTACTGGTCGAGATTTTTGAACAAGTATTTCCATACGAAAAAAAAAAATAATAATCAAACATTAATTAAATTTTTAATTAATTAGTTAAATCGCTAGCTAATGTGTTTTAATAACTTATTTTTTTCATGTCACCTTGAGATTGTCCCATAGATGTTAGTGTTAAGGACCTTTTTTTATAGAATATTAAATTTTTTACAAATATCTACTTTTAGGAATTTAAAAAAAAAAAAATTACAAGCTATCCATGTTTAAGTAAAAATGCCGTTTTCCCATGTTAATTAAATGGGAAATAAATAATCTTTGCGCTGTTTACCGTCCGAGTAAGAAAAAGTAAGAAATTTTAGGTTCAATGCTTAAATATTTTCCTATGTGTGTTTTTTTTTTTTGGATGTATGAAAACACTTTTTTGAATACAGATACTGCCCCAAAAATTTCGATCAGTAATTCTATAGATCGGAAATGTTGTCTTGTTGGTACTTTTAAGAGGTCATTTTTCAAAATTCTCAATACTTTTTCTAAGCGCATACCTAGACTACCCAAAAATTTACAAAAAACGCCATAAGCCAAATTTTCATAAATCTGATTTAAATTTTTTAACATAACTTAAAAAATAATGGAGCTAGAAAATTGAATCTTTCACCAACTGCTAAAAACAGTTACGCGTACACCTCATACAATTTTCAAAATCATTTGACAAATTTTGAGATAAGTACAGAACTTTGAAAATATTGGAAATTTCTTGTTTTTTGTAAGTTTTTAATTAATTATGACGTGATTGATGGTATCTAATTGGTTCGGAATCATACAGGCGGAAGCAGCGTGACGCATTCTCGAAAATTATATTATAATATTTATATATGTCTATATTCATATGTTTATTTGGAAAAATGAAATATTTATTTCATACTTAGTTTAAAACAATACTATAATTACGTACTATACGTATTATTGTTGTACAATTTCCCATTTCAATTATTTCTTACCTTCCTTTCAATTATACAAAAATATACTAAAATTATCTTAGTAGAAATTAACAAGTTAAATTATTAAAAGTCTATTTATTTTTAACATAAATCTATTAAGATAATCACGCCAGTACCACTTCTTATAAATAACAAAATTTAGGTGTAAAATAAATAATATATTTAAATAGTATAAGTACTATTTGTTGTGTGATGATAAGTGAAAAATAACAAAACTTGGTATTTAAATTATTATTTTATGTAGAAAAACAAAAAACAATTAATAACAACTTATCCATAAAAATTTTTCATGTAACTTAACATTTTAGTAGTCAAGTAAAATAAACGTTTTGAGTCATACACGTAGTCCGTATTGCGGTGTTTATTAACATATTACACGAGAAAATGAATTATTTAATTTGACGATATTTCTTACGTAATTAAGATAATTTACACATGGTTTAGAATATTTCTTTTATTTCGCATATTTTTTACATTGATAATTAACTTTATTTAACTTTTAATGAATGTTTTTGTATTCTCTAGAGTCTAGGTAATATCGAAGTATAAGTATTAGTTTTTTTTTTCAGAAAACTGTATAAAAAGTTATATGTTTACCTATCCCAGTATCGTTTTATTCAATAAATAAATGTATAATGTATAATAAATATGTTTTCCTGGTTATTATAGTTTTTCTAGTACATATATTTTAAATAAATTATTCGTTTAAAATAATGCGTCAACAAGGGTAAATAAATCCCGCGGGCAATGAACAACTATACCGACGATCAACATGTATTCCCACTAATTCTTCATTCTACTTTTTTTTTTATAATATCGTCACTTCCTTAAGTATCTTGTTTTTCATAGTTAAGCACATAACCTCCAGTCAGAATATGAATCATTATAATTCAACGAATATCGAAAAATAATAACGACCATGGCGATCGTCCAATTAAAGCAATTGCATTATACTTGTAAATGTAAGGTGATGAATTTCAGTAAAACGAAACATTTATTAATAAATAATATTAAAATTAAATAATTCTAATGAAAAATAAAGTTAAACTATGTGAGTAGTTGTTTAAATGAGCCAATCGATAAAAGTAATAATAATAACTAAATGACACTCAAATTAGCACTAGAACAATATTTTTTTAAATAAATTGTGTATAAACAGTAAACATCAATTAATATTTGTGTCAATGATAAATATAATAGTAAATATAATATTTATATAACTTATACATATTATGTATACGAATCCATATATATATATATATAATATGTAGAAACAACAAAGCCTTTTACATATTTAATTAATTTTTAATTTAAAACTTAAAAAATATACATTTACCTATTTTATTTATAAATAATTGAGAATTTTTTTTCCTTCTATATATATATATGTATTTTTATAAATATTATTCTGTTGTATTAAATGAGAAATCTGAAACATAATGTTTGTATTTAACATTATTCGTGTGAGCAATACGTGCTCTAAAAAAAAAAAATAAAACATAAATGTATAAATTTCGATTAAAAAGTATGTGATTTACGATAATTTTTTTGGTTCAATATAACCTTGTTTTATATCATTATTATTATGGGATTATAATACCAATAAAACTACTAAGTAGCGATGATATTGTCACAGTGCTATATTTTTATTTATACCTGCATTGAGAATTTTTAGTGATATATCTGACGGAGTTCTTCACAACAAATTGCGGATATATTTTGTTCTAAAATCAACGAGACAATAACTGAACAACGATTATCTTAATGATTCAAAACGAACTTTCAACATAATGTGTAACTACAAATTTATTTTGTATTTTGTACGATGAGTTCCAAAATAGAATATAAATATAGGTTTAGTGCACATCAGGCACGTACACAAAATAAATTTTCGGGGGTTGTTCCTTATAAAATAGTAGTATTATACGTACAATGTACATATATAAAATGACTGAACAACGCTGCAATTAAGAAATTTCGGGGAGGGTTTGAACCCCTAAAACCCCCCCTTGTATACGTGCAGCCTGGTGCACATAGATCAAAATAAGTCGTATCACCATAATCCGTGCGTGTACCTGACTCAAAACAACGTTAACGTAAATCGACCTGCACTATAATATACCTTTTCGAGATGAAAAGAGAAAAAATGGAAATTGTCGAGAAAAACGGTGCGGCGTTGTGTTCTACATGTGCGCTCATGTATCGTTAAGCCGAGCGCGCAATTATTATTATTATTATTATTGTCTTTAATTATTATTAAATGTAAAAATCGTACGCGGTTCTCGTGTTTTCAAAGTCAACAAACCGTGCACACCGGGCGCTCGTTTTTCTCTCCCAACTAACACACTTGCAACGGTCGTTGGATGTCGTCGTGCTACGTGATGATGACGGCCGAGCGAAATCACCGCGCGCGCATAGGTTAGGCCGCTTATTCGTGTATAGAAAGCGAACTTGTAAGTAACTCTGACCGAGAGGAGCGACGGCGACGAGATTTAATTAAACCGTATAATATAATATAACGGTCGTAAAATGCGCGCGCGCGCACACACACATCGTTGTGATCCACCGAGCGGCTTCCTGTTGTCCACGTGAAGAGTAGTATCGGGTTAAGGATGAAATTAATAATAATATACATAAAAAAGGAAAAGGAAAACAATATTTTTATTCTCGCGACTCGCTTACAACCAGTCGGACGACAAAAAATCCGCCGCTGTGAACCGGTGTTGTTTGTGTGCGAATGAAAACGAAAGTGGTACGTCCGAGATGGAATTCGAATAATAGTAATAAATAATAATAATAATAATAATAATGGCGATACTACATTTAATAATAATATGATCGCATCTCATACCACCAGGCGCATTACGTAATGATATCAACAGGTTCCCGGATTTTGGTCACCGAGTGAAATACATACGTGGGGCGGCGGAACAGGTGGTTGGAGGCGCGTCGGCGCATTTCTTTTTGGAAATCGTTCCACGGTGACGAAACCTTATGTGTATCCGTACGCTTCTATACATTGTTATGCGTAAAATTTCGAACGACAACGAGTTTAAAATACATACTTGGGTACTTATAATATGTTAACCGCAGTAAATGTTGTGTGCTGAAATTCGTGTCATTTTTCTATAACATTCTAGACGATGGCGCATAAAGTTTATGCACAAACAAACTTTTGTATAGATTTAAAATGAAAACGCAATGTGCTTTACGCGTGCTAAGTTAACTGCGCTGTTACATTAAAATAATTTTTCATATACCCTGTGCATTAAAATGTTTACCGATTATATATTTTAATAATTGGGTAAAGCAGGCTGTGAATACATGTTTGATTCGTTGAAAAGTTTTTTTTAAAACAATGTTATCTTGTTTTTAATTTTTTTTTTGTGTTTTTAATGTGTTTAAAACAGTGATGTTTTATTGTAAACTTTTTTTTTTGTTCAAATATGATTTAAACTGTATAAATAGTTATTTAAATAATAATTTTTTTTTAATTGTCAGCAATGATTTGTTTTAAACGCATTAAAATAATAAAAATAATGTATGTATAACTACGTTATATAAAATAATTAAATCCTATCTAATATATTAAAATGTTTAAATTAAAGTCACGCGTACAAAAAACGTTTTAAACATATTGTTCAAAACACTGTAACCGATCGCTATAGATTTTATAATAAACTGCGCAGTTTGAAATGTCACTGGACTACGAATAAAAAAAAAAAAAAAAATTTAATTTTTATTTAACGAACATTATTATTATTGTTAGTACAGTCTGCAGCTCGATGATCAGGTGTAACGTCGTTCGGTGGAATGTTATAAGTGAAATTATTCAAGTACGCGCTCAAAAAAGAATGTTTGATTCGTCGAAACAGGCGATTTAAAGGCGTGGAAAGGAGTGTTCACACAATATTTCACTCTAGTATGGTACTCGTATATCGGTTTCTCCGTTACGTTCTCATGGGTTTTTAAGCATTACATTACGTCCCGACTTTGACATTGCATTATAGAACCAGAATTGTATTTTAAAATAATATAAATGTGTTTTTATGAAGTATGTGAAAGTTTTTACGTCGAGTATAAAAATCATAAATAAATCAATACGATGAGCTGCGTTTTAAAAATAAACACTATAAGATGAATTAAAAAAAAATAATAGTTACATTAATTACGAAATATAATCGCTGTAAAATTCTTATTCAAACGAGTCTATAAATATATATCTGCGTGCAATAAATATTGTTAATACGAATAGCGTTTGGCTCAGTGATAGGTACAAACGATGAAAAGCTTAACGAGTGAAATAAAATATTTCCATGAATTTATATGCGTTTTTTTTTTTTTTGTTAATATAAAAAAAAAGACGTTTACAAATTTGTTTACCGTATCTAGACGTATATTCGTTTCGGTTTCACTGAGTTACAAAAAAATCGAACAAAAGACACGTGGGGAAATACACGTTATATTTTCTTCGACTCAAAATTGAACGCTGCAGTATTCATTACATTACGCTTTAAACGCGTTCTAAGTCGTAAACGAGTGAAATGATATAAACGCATAACTAAGCATTCCGACGCAATTTATTAATTTTTCTCAACCAAAATATTCTCATTTTAAAAGTCATTCTATCCATCATAGTCATATACAGAATCTGTAATATTATGTAACTATATAATACTCGTTAAATGAATGCATAAGAAAAATACTACGGAAAATACAACACAGCCTCGTTGGCAGGATGTGATTTCGCCTCCGCTCAAATGACTTAACTAAATCTCTCAATTGTTAAATATAGTTAAATATATATATATCTCAGGATATATTTTATTCGAGATCCGTTTATTTATTTATTATTTTTGTTAATAATACTAACATGGGTATTGGGTAATTTACATACTGGTTAATGTTATTATAATATCTAATGAATGTATTATCTTGCTTAAAATTTTTAATTTTATCTATAAATTGAATTTATTAATGCAGTAAATAAAATAATATTGCCTAGTTTAAAAGTCAATATTTTTGTATTAGCCTTTGAATACATTGAATTTTAACGGAGTTATCCATAAGAATTGATCAATTATTATGATATTTGTGTTATCGAAATGTATAAATCCAAACAAATAAGGAATTACAAAAATAAAAAAAATGTATACCGCATTAAAAATAAATAACGCTTATTTAATGATTTACATGTATTTGGATATAGCATTTTCAAACAAATGTGTGCCATTTTATTTCAAAAACGTACTAAGTAGTACACTTTAAGTAACACTTTTGGTCGGGAAAAAAGGAAATTAATTTTGAACGGTAATTGAAAACAATATTATCGATACACTGCAGGTGACAGATTTTTATTTATTATTATTATTTTTTTTTTTTTGTCGTCTATAATGCATGTATAAATTTCTCGCCCGTGATCATTACAAAACGATGAATGGAAATATAACATTTTTCCCCCAAACAAATCCTCGTTTTATCACGTTTATCATTTTTTGACATATATCGTAGACGTTATAAAAATACCGATATAAAAATAATAATCATTTCCGACCGAAGAATAGACGCACACACCCGCTTTCATTTGCTATCCATCCCGATGTGATGACTAGCAGCAGCCGTCCTCTAGAAATCTCGCCGACCTTCACCAAGCCGAAGCGAAAGTTTTCCATTTTCTCGTCGATAAATGGTAATGCATTATTTTGTTTTATTTTTAATTTATTTATTTTTTTTGGATTTGTCTTTTTCTCGCCCAATGTCTACAAAACTCGGTATTCACAATTATTATTATTCTCATTACGACCGGCTGTCTGTACCAGGAGAATAGTTTGGTTTGAACGGTCAAGATCAAACATAATTTAAAAGATAGTGGCCAGGGGGCAACACTTGAAGTATTAGTGAAAGCCGAGTACAATGAACTATCTTATAATGAATAAATATTACGGAATGTATTATAGTGGTTTTTTTTTTTTTTTTTTTGTTATGCTATTCCTAATTATTATTTCAATGTTATTGAGTTGGTCTTATCAAAAATTATGGTCACGAACGAAATTATTATTCAATTGGGACGTGATAAAATTCATTAACTGTTATTTTCAAGTTCATTTCTACGGTTATTGAAACTTAAACGTGCTTTAAAAATGTGTTTAAGTTGACAATTATTTCGTATTTCGATTTAAAGTCGGACTATTGTTGGTGGAAATGCCCGCCGAGTTTTACAATAACCGCACGTGAAGAAATAAAAAATCTATTTTTAAAAATGATTATTCGCATAATAATATTCGATCCACTCAATTAATCAAATAAGTTGTTATATTAATCTCGTTAAAAATAATCAATTTATTCTATTCAAAATATGTACTTAAAACTGAAATAGATAGTTCTAACGAAAACTCTCTTACGAATATTACATAAAATGTAATGCATTTTCTACAGCAAAATATTATTATGATAAATGACATTCGAAAACCACGATCATAGACGCCGCCGCGGTGTAATGATATTTGATGATGGATTACACTACGAATCTATTATCTTATAAATGATTATATGGATCATTATTAATTTGATTCTGTTCGTGAAAATTATTATGTTTTATTATCGATATGAATGCACATTTGAAGTAGCTACGGCAAATACACGCTGTTGATTAGTGTGCGAACATTTAAACGAATTAATGATCCGCGACAAATTGCTCGAGGAAAACGTATCATATCCGTACGTACGTTAACACGTAGGTCCATGTTGTACATTGAAATATAATTAACTATAGGTATGTGTCTACTTGAGTATAGAAACGTGAGTTGCCATGACAAAACAAATGTAAATAAATGAATTGGAACAAATTAATGGTGGACGATAGTTATGATAATAATAGAGCAGCTGATTAAATTATGTTAAATTATGTTTCATACTTAATTTCGTGACCTTCAGATAATAATATTTTACAATAACTAAATTTAATTCGTACCTTATTTTAGAAAATATTTATGTTATGTGACCGATACACATGATATTATTATTATTATTATTATGGTGTATCGCGTGATACTCGCTTGTTGTTGACGAAATACATAAATTATAACTGATATTATTTTTTTACATTTTCCAAAGTTATGTGCAATGTGCGAACGTTTTATTATTTATTAAATTTTGATAATATCAAGAACATGGGATCGAATACAAATGCCTAACAATGTTAAATAGTTTAACAATAACCAATATTCGTTCTAGAAGTCTCTGTAAGCGAAATAAAGCCGAGTAAAGTTAAATCATAAATCGTCAAAATTAATATTACTTTGTTTCGTGTAATAGCGGCTTATCAAATAGAAAATAAACTCGTTAAAAATGTTTAAAAATTAATGTTTAGAATTTAGATACAAATAATAATAATAATAATTATAATATAATACATAATCATGTTCCGCCTGTACATAATATTTAGTTTGGTATTGTTTTTGGCAAGTCATGATTTTTTTTTTTTTATTTCCATACGAGTCAAACATAGAGGTTAAGAGTCTAAATACATGATGAAATAGAGTAAAATTCTCGAAGATTGATAATATTATAAATATTCGCGACTCGCGGTGCTATTATTCATTGATTTACGAAATTACGAAAATCCATATGCGATCAAACTGAAATTGGTCACATTATATAATGAGTAGTAGAGCTCAGACTCGTGTGTCTTGAAATATGTATAAATAATATATTTTTTTTTTTAGTAACGAAATAGCGTAGCAAATTGAATTTCAAGTGACTTTTTTTTTAATTAATCGCATATAATATGCATATTTACGACATACTATTGCAATAAATTAAAATTCTCAAACAGGTAGGTATTTTACGAACTTATCGAGAACATAACTGCGGGGGTAAATGCGCTAGGTTATTTCGTCTCTAGAGTAAAATATACATAAATAATAATAATTGGAATATTCGAGACGGAATTAATAGAAAAACTATTTTTCTATCGACGCGTCAGCTGGTGATGCTCGCGACCAACACACAACGAACTCTCTTACAAATAATAATAATAATAATAATAATACCTAATCGATTGCGGTAATAATAATAACAACAGTAGTACCGGTGTGGCGCCGGAACTTAAAGACTGTGAAAGCAATATAACGTTTGTTAGGTACCTATTGACAAACGAAAACGTTCGATTAAAACATCCATCAAAGCGTTAATAAAATCTGAAATATGATTTCATATCCGTTTCTGGGCACACCAATGAAATAATATTATAAAGCAAATACAATATCTCATCTGCCGATTGAGTGATCGTACGACTTGCGCAATGGGTGCGCGAAGAATTTTCGTTTCCTTTCATAAATATCATTCGTTTCGGTCTTCCATCCTGTGCGCGACTGATGTATATTAAAAAAAAAAAAAAAAAAAAAAACCCGCAGTTAATATTAAATGTATTGACACTATAAACATTATTATTATTATTTGTACCTTCATAATGTCGGTGGTATATACAAAAACTAACTACATATTATACGTTATAAGCAGTACGAAAACACAGTAAGAAAAAACGTATGATTTGTTAAAAAAAAAGAAGGTTTAATCCCGTCCCGTTGTGTGACCAAAACATATTTTAAAAACGGAAAAGGAACAGCGTGTAGGCACAGGCGAATTCCAACAATGAGCATAACTATACAACTGCGGTATACAATATCATATCGTGTACACTTATTATTTCATATATTAATATTATTACGTGTCCACCGATTGTTAGACACCATAGAGTCAACATTCTTCTTTGACACGCAAGTACGCACACAATGTTGATTCTTACATCTGTTACAATAACGCAATCGCATTCTTTTTCTACATAATATTTTATTTAATAATATTATTATACCGGATTCTTATAGGTGTGTGTGTGTGTGTGTGTGATGACAACGGATTGATTTCAAAAGAATTAAACTCTCGTGGAATTTTAAAAATAATTATGAAGTTTGTTTTTTCCAAAAATTAGTTCATTGCTATAATCTATTCAAAACAACACGTTGATAATTTTGTTAACACGTAATACGTTCAGAAAGGTCGTGTGAAATTGTATACAACTAATACAACGCGTTGTAAAATAAGTTCTGCATAAGTATTAAAAAAAATAAAAACGACAATGGACAAATAATTCGCACGATTTTAGATTAAAAGCACTCGGGTCAAGGTACATACTAAAAATTAGAGGCAGAATCACTGAATCGTATTACGAGGAATGAAATATAAAACGTAATTGTCACTTGGTCCGAGAATAAATGCGAAGTTAAACGAAACGAATAACGTTAAGCACTTATAAATTGTATGAAATTGTAAAAGCAACACGAAAGCAAACAATTATTATTAAAAATCCATAAGAAATAAATTACGTCATTGTTACTCGTGAGTTTTTTAAAAGATTTGAAAATATATGTATAGCTAATTACACTGTACCATAAAAATTAAAAATTAGGTTTAAGATAGAAAAATATTTGTAAAGTATTATTAATAATAAAAAAACTTTCAATAATATTTAACAGGTGTACTACCCAATGTTATTTAATATTTTCCCATTTCATTATAAATATCACAAAATTAAAACTCTCTTTCATTTAGTTATTGCATGTGACCAAGATTGTTAACATAATTTTATTATTTTTCCGGCTGAAAAATAAAACTAAGTCACTGAGAAAATTCTAGAATGCATACAAGAATTTCTATTGTAAGTAAGGAATTTTTCTAAATCGAACCTGACAAAAAAAAAAAAAAAAGAAAAATTATATTTAGAATGGATCAGTAAGTACATCATTGAAATGGGATTATGAAATCCAAAATATTTTTTCCTTAAAGTCTAACATATTGTTATAGTTCCAATCCCATTATTTAAAACGATTTATCGACGAAGAATAATGGATTATGGGACCTCCTGAGTTCCGAATTTTGGCGAAGAAAAGAACACTCTTCAATTGTGTGCAGTCTGTAGGGAGTAAGTAAATATTCGGCAGTTGGCGTTTTATATAAAATTACAAAAACAGTATTTCTCACGAATACTATTCTACACGAGTGCTACTATTTCAATAACATTTGGAAACATTTTTATACCTAAGCGCAGGGATGATCCCAAGTTTAGTAAAGAAACCGATTGATATTTAATTAATTGTTTATTTAAATTAATCACACCTACAACACGCAGAAAAATAATAGTTTATAAAATTGTATTAATTAATAGTTTTATTGTATAAAATGTAAAAACATAAGTGGTTATAAAATTGATCATGTATATACTAATATTTGAGGGTAAAAATTTGTGGTGTGGAGGATGGTGGAGAAAATATTAAATACCCTACTACTTATAGAAATTGAATAAAATTAAAAATATTGACTAATAATGCATTGTGTAATGTGATGTTTAAAACAAATATTAAAGGGGGAAGGAACAATTGAGCCTCCGCTCTAAAAACAACACCACTGTACATTCGTGTGTTATGTTTATATGTATTAATTGATTTATTAATATAGTGTACAAACTATAATTGATATGATTCACGTGTTGTTATTACTGTAATATAAATATTTTGCAAATAAGTTCGTGGGAATTAAATATGGTGTTGGAAGGAACCCGGGACGGGACAAGAGATGAGGTTAATAGAATACTAATCAAACCAAGACCTTTGACCCGCGTGTGAGCCAATATACAATAACTATTAGCTTTTGACCTATGATTATTGGCGGAGATGGTAGTGATTATCACCAAATCACCGGTATATCACCCGTCCTACGTCATATCGTCAGTCATAAAATGAGTGTAAAAATGACTATGTAATGTGACACGCAAAGACTATTGATAATAATAATAAATATGATGTAGAGTATTGAATCAATCGAAGTAATCAGCTCGACTCCTACAATAATTTTATGATATAGACGAGATATTTTAGCTTGTCACACTGTTCACATACATTTTTGTTTACGTTGACGTGCTGGGTGATCTTTTTATAAATACACAAAATAATTCGATGGTTAGTGCATAAGTTTATTTTCACTGTCTACACAAAATTTCACTTTTATGCACTTTTTTCGGGACCAGGTTTGAAATTTAGAAAGAATATTTAATATGATTTCACTTTAAAATATATTTAATAAATAGTTCAGTCTCTCGTGAACAAAATACATTAGAGTAAACTTTTTTATTTAACTACTCAACACACGCGTGTACTTATCCATTGATACAAAAATATTACAAGCTCGTGTATAATGATTAAAACAATAAAACCAAAAAACCAACCACCGGAGAATTTCCGGGGGACCGAAATATGTCATGTTGCTTATAATGTGTATGCACTTTAGACGTAATAAGACTAGACGACCAAAAGGCCAAGCAGTTTTCATCGGACCCATGTCAAAACTCTATTTTTTATTAGTTATTATTGACCAAGACTATAAGCATTACAGTAACAGAGATGGTTTTATTCTTCCATCTTCTTAAAATGGTCGATGTATATAGGAATCGATTCGCGTATTGCACAGACACACTATTTAAATTTTTTTTTTTGGAAGTGGAAGTTAGGGGAGGTGTGCAGAATATGCTGTTGTGCCAATATTTTCTAAAACACTTTATTTCAACTCGATGGCATATCTAGGATTTTTTTGGGAGGAACTGAACCCTGATTTTATGTATTTATTTCATGATTTTCAACACAAAGTAGCAAAATAAAAACTAAAACGTAATCTAAATTTGTATAACTGTAATCTGTATTTTAAACAAGTTATATAAAAATGATCGCTTGTTTACAGCTGAGAATTCTAGATCGCTATTCGGAGATATACATCAAATTTTATATACCCTGTTTTTTCAGATTTTTTTTTTTACATATTTAGTTACTTTTCTAGTGCAAAGTGAATATAATATATTAAATACTGTAAAATTAAAGTTGTTGGCTTCGTTCGACATACTGTTAAATACTGCGGATTATAAATGAAAAATTCTAATTTTTTCTGAAATTCGGAAGGGGCTTTAGCCCCCTCAGTCCTCTTTAGGTACGCCACTGTTTGAACTATCAAAAATGAAATTAAAGTGCCGATACAATATTTTGAATCGGACGTAGTAAAAGTGAACAAAAAAGTTTCGTTCTGTCCTGATTAGAAACGTCAATTAATTTTAATTGAAACTTTAAAGCTACGAGTCGTTTAATTGTCAGTTCAAAAATAACGACGCTAGAAAATTGAATATTTTACCGACCGTCAACACAGTAACGGCGAACTTACTCGATAAAATAATACGTATTTGTTTCATTCCGGAGACATTTAAATCGTCGTTTTGTATCATATGGTTTTTCGAAAAAAAGTTTTGCTTCTCACAACCTCTCAAATTATCGTCTACCTATATTGGTATAATGATTTTCAGACGTCATTATCAGCGTGAAAGTGAAAAAAAAAAAAAACTTAAATACGATGCACCGCCGCCGCGGGGTGAGAGGAAAAAAATTATAAATAATAACAATATAACAATAATAAAATACTCACGTGTGACAATGTTCGTTTGACGCAGAGGATGTGTGTGTGTTCGTCGTCACCGTATATTTTATTTATTGTCTCTGCAACAGGTGCGCGCACGCGCCACACACACACACAGAGAGAGAGAGAGAGAGAGAGAGAGAGAGAGAGGTCGTCAACGCGGTTGTCCGCGTGGGAACCGCGCGATCGGAAGGCCGCGGACAAAAAGAAAAAAAAAACGCGGAGACAGAACAAGAGCGCGCGGAAACGTGGTGTTGCGGGAACGGTCGCGAGCGTATTGATCAGTGTGCGCGCGCGGGATGTCCGTCGCGGAGCACCGGAGAACGCGTTTTGGAAGGCGGCGGCGGCGGCGGCGGATCGTTCGCGGACCACGAAGAACGGGGGCTCGTGGCCCGCGGCGGCCGTGGTGGAGGAACGCGTGAGGGCGGCGAAGAAAGTGGGGTCGGTCCGCCGCCGCCGCCGCACGAAAGGAAAAGTGAAGAGACGAAGGCGGCGGCGGTGTCTTGCAGTGGCGACGGCAGTGGTGACGACCGCCGCGTTTGGTGGTGCGCGCGTGCGTGCAAGCGCCCGCGTGTCGTTGGCATTGGGCCGGGGCCTCAAGGTCACCCGGTGAGGTGTTATAATAATAATATTATGTTGAAACAACACGGCGGCGTTTTTCACCACAATAAAATACTTTGATTGTCTCCTGTTTTGTTTCGCGAAAGGAATACAATATTTTATAGTCTGCACGTTTTACAATAGGAGGGCCAGGAGCGGATGCACGACTTAAATTTGGGGAGCGAAGAAGTAGACAAAAATCGATCTAATACACATCGAATGTAATACACAATTTGTATACATCTTAAACGTTTTCAGTATGCATTTTAAAATCCCTGTGGGAAATCGCCCCTATTGGATCCACGTTTGAGAAGTGCAATATTGCTGCATTTTGTCCGCCGAATTCAAATGAAAATTAATTTTACCACGCGGACACCCCGGACAGAGAAAACTACCCCCGGTTAATCCGTTGGTCTTTAGGTAGGTACACTAGTGTTGCCCACATCTGGGGAGGATTTATACAGGCAAGATCAGTGGCTGGCCTAGTCATCAAGTCGGCAATTGCCGACTGAGTCCTTAAAGCTATAGCCAATTGGGCCTTCAAAATATGTTATTTTAAATGCTCATAAATAATTTAGTTCTTAGATATATCTAAGAATTAAATCGTAGCAGGTAGTCGTATTGTGTTATATTGAAAATAATAAAATACCTTATCATAAAATACCAATATTATAAACCGAATGTAGCTTTCTTAACATTATTTGAGTCATGTAAGAACAAATTTTATTTTGAATTTTTTGAAGATGAAAATTTTTTGGGTAATTTATTTGCCTTTTTGGATCATTTTTCCTTTTTTTGGTTTATTTTACCATATTTTTTTTTATCAAATTGTGTCAATATCTATATATATCTATATATATATTTAAACAAAACTGTATTTTACAGAAACTGAATATATACGTTCATATTAATGTTATATAAATTAAACTTATTCTAGTTTTAAAGTATTTTACATAAGCTACATAATGTTACAGCGTTTGATCTATATGCGTAATTCGATAAAATAGAGTAGAACTTATCAAAGTCAATTCAGTTCAATTTCAATCAAAATTTTTATGATTATTTTTTACATAATACTTAAATAAACTGAATAATTTTTATAAGTGTAAAATCAATATGAATTTACAATCAACATGAAAATAAAAATCTTTCTAACTTATTAATACGCCGACATTTTTAGTTTTTAAAATTTTAATTTTCAGTATAATTAAAAATAATTTAAATGCATTTTACATTTTATGGAATTTATATTTTTAAGGTTTTTTTGCTGAATTCAATTTACATCCCTAGTCATGAGACTATAATAATAAATTTGATATCAAATAGTTTACATGGTAATGAAACAAAACTTTTTATCATAAACAAATCATGGCAGGTTAATGTATTAAATGCATTTAATTTTAATTTATCAAATATATACGAAGAATAAAACCGTTTAGGGTTTTATTTAAAATGTTTATAAAATGGAATAATGTAATGTTATAATACGTATCTGTCAGCTGAATTTTAGAGTCTAAATGAACATTCAATTTATTTTAAATATTTTCATAGGTTTTGATCTAAGTGTAAGCTCAAAAGTCACAATTCAATTTTGAATCACTCTTCAAACCCTTTTGGTTGTCACACGGAACCCTTAGTTTCCGTGGAACACACTTTGGGAACCACTGACCTAGAGGACTGTAAAGAAAAGCTCATATTATAATATTTAAGAACCCGGTACGGTGACATAATAAGTTTAATAGGTATAGCGATAATGAGAATAATTCAAAATAAATACTTATTTATATTATAGTATAGTGTACGCGTCATCAGTAATGGTGAATAGGTAACCAGTGTGACATTATAGACATTTTGTTATTTGTTTTTGTATTGGCCAAGGGGTAAAAGTTTAAACGAAAACTAAACAAGTAGAATAAGATTCTTATTACAAAAACAGTTATATACACATTCTTTTGGAAGAGGTGAGGTAGTGGAACACCAAAACGATTACGTGTCATTAAAAATGAAAAACTGTAAAAAGGCCCATTACCACTGGTCATTGTTTTCATTGAATCGAAACCCTTTTATATTCCACGTGACCCCAAAGAAATTGTACCTAGGCCACACTACTTGGCGGAGGTGTGCGTCATCAAAATGACTGAGGAAATTATCGGGCAGAAGGAAAAAGACGAGAGGGAGAAGATAAGAGTAATACAAGGCCAACCCCTACCTGAGGAGCATTCTGGCCACAACGGCACGATATCAAACAAATTAAAACAACGTAGTGATCTCCTCTCAGGAGACATTTTATTAAAGATAATTAAAGAGTCCTGGTCATCTACAACCAGATTTGCGTTTTTATTTTGTTTTGTATTATATACAAAAACAACTTTTACTATTGAATACTGACCAAGGCGTATTTCAATGGCCAATTTCTTTTTAACCTTCTAACTGAAATTTCTGCAGGTGAACAGAATGTGGGGAAGGATAATTGTGAGATAAAGGATTTTTAGAAATTGTGCATTTGTTGCATTAAACTTTTCGACTGAAATTCATCTTGTGGATTGTTTTGCTTGCCTCCTTCCTCCCTCTCTCCCCCTTCAAAATAAAAATCATAAAAACTAAATAAAAAACAAACATAACCTACTAACTAAGGGGTTTTAAGTAAGAATTATTGAAAAATGTATTTTTTATTATCTATTTATTAAAAATACAAATGAAGGTATGCTGAAGATTTTAAAGATTTTGAAATTTATTCTGTGGTATTAAAGCTGTTTGAGCTTAAAGATGTCTGGAACCCACAACGTATAGATGATTTGATATGAATTATTTAAAATAAAAAAACGACATGATCACTTGGTGTAGACTATACCGTACAGTATTTTTATAAAAACTAAGATGTTCAGAAAATGACAACAAGTCGTTAACACTATTTGTCGTTAATTGTTTTATAGTTGGTTTTTATTTTCCGTTCTTCTCATACCTATCACAAACGAGTTTGAATGTACCAGTCACGGTTGGAGTATTTATAAATTTCAAAATTATTTTTATATTTTTTGACTGCAGTTTCAAATAAAATAAATGAATTTAACAACATTTTACAACAATGAAAACAACCCTTTTTCGTTTTTCGAGTCTAGACTGCAGCATATGGTAGTCGCACCGACGCGGCGGGGCGTTCAGCTCTCCTGGGATTATCATTATTAACATTATTACTATCGTAAAAGGATTAAGGTATTATTCAGGTATTATTATTGTTGTGCATCCTACGTGTTCGCTCCTTCTCCTGTCCTCCGCGCACACGACCAGGTCGATTATTCACATACACAAACACACGTGATGTATCGTTATTATTAGGTACGTTTTATGTGGTTTTAAAACACACCTGCAGGTTCACTCGTTCGTTCCAACTCAAACGCGAGTGCGTGTGCGTGTGACTCACTACGAAGACTCACAATTCCAGTCGGTTTTTTTTTTTTCCATTTTTAGATTCTGAGTGAAGCCAAGGAGCTTATGATTTTCTTGTTTTAATTCTGTACACACACGTCATCTCGTCCTTACCACATTGAACAACCGTGCCTAAAGGCAAAGAAAAATAAATTGTAATATCGATTAATTTTTATACATATATTAATAATATAATGCACGTCGGCGCGGGCATATGTTATATGCTTCGGTTAATAACGTCGTGTCATCGGGCGCGACGACCGCTGCGGTGTAAAAATATTTTATATTATGCGTCAAACGGCGCGTATATCGGACAGGTTAAAATCTGCGCGAAAATCATAATTTATTATTACTAAAGAGATGAAATCCCACCCGAACTATAGTTCATCAACACCGTGAGGTTTAATATTTTTCGTTTATTACATCGTTGACAATGTGTGTTTAACAACGCGTAAATAAACGACGTGTAGGATTAAAAAATCTAAAGCGAAAAAAGCCGGACATACTTGGCACCATAGGTATTCTTCGCTCTTCGGGTGGGATTTGATGGACGTGTTAAATTCTGAATGGAGCTTCAGTTTGTACGAGACAATTTTACTCAAAAGTTGTAGTTTATTTTCATAACATTTTTTTTTACTCAGCCTGTTTTATATCCCTCTATTAAATGAGAATAAGAAAAAAATGTTCATAAGATAAAAAATTACGAATTTTTTTTTTCATATTTTTAAAATAGTCTTTCATTTATAATTAAATGTTTATAAAGTTTAGTTTAAAATTAAAGTTTTGAATCAGTTTTTTCTCAGATTTTGGGTAGTTTTTCCTGAGTTTTAGAGAAACCATTGATAATTTCGATAAATGACCTTCTTGAGGGAAATTATAAGTCAAAAAAATTGTGGTTAAAACTTTTGGGCAATTATTTCTATATTAAAATAATAATTATAAACACTAGATTCTTCGCTTCACTTAAAATCTAAAATCAGCTGTTAAAATATTTAAACTTATTAAATATCCAAAGGACAAAAATCCAATTTATTAGATACTTGCATGACTGTAACTATGAAATTTGCGATTTGAAGTTTAAAGGTTTTTATTTGAGTAAAAAATTCAAAGAATTTATGTAAGAAAGTAAATAATAATCTATATGATTTCAAAACTTGTTTAGTTTATTTGAAAACGTAACCATTTTTCTACAAAATCTAAAATTTTAGATTCTGAGTGAAGCGAAAAAGCTGATGTTTTTCAATATATTACTAACGGTGCTCAAAATATCTTAAAAATCGTGAATCATATCTTTACTTCATAACCGTTTAAAGTTAGCAATTTGACAGAGTTCGTTAATTTTTCATAAATTTACTCACCTGAACGCATATGAAAAATAACTCCTTCTGCCGACCTTTATGAAACGTGGTACATGTAGAAGAGCATTGCATTGCGAATATTTTGATGGAAGAACATTTTTTACAGACGAATAATTAAAAAAATGTACAAGATTTTGCTTCAAATAAAAAAAAAATAATCGGAAAATTTACTATAAATATATTAAATAGGTACTATAAATAAAAATGGACATGGATTACTTTATTACTAAATAATAGTATTGGATGATTACTGGATATTTGACAAAATTGGTGGATTTTATTCGACTGTATTATTGAAAATAATTTGAAATTTATAAATAGCTCAAAATCCAAATATACCCATAAGAACACCAAAATTCCAATAAAAAATTTGTTGATGGTTTATGAATTTATAAAAATAGATTTTTATTGTTTTCAGTATTTTTATTATAAAGACATTTATTACCTGACACACAATTATCGATTACTCAACATTAATAAATAACATTTGTTAAATATTACCTAGTTGAAAATCATTAGTAATGGATATTAATTGTAACTCAGTTCAGGATAGTTTTATTAAAGAAACTCTTTAAAATTCCATACATCCACTAAGAGTATCCCACCTAAGGAGCAAAGAATAACCGTGGTGCTAAGTATGTCCGGCTTTTTTTTGATGTATGTATATATTTTTAATAATTTATAAATTAAACATTTTTTTAAGATGTTACAATTAGTATTATTATACCTATAGTGAATGATTATTTTATTATTACACAACACACTGATAAAATAGATATTGAAAAATGTCGATGAAAAATTTGATTCTTAGATTCATATATTGGATAAATAATGTATACTATTTCAATAAATACATTTTTATTAGTTTATAAACAATAAAGTATTTTGTATTTTGTACATTAAAATGTATCTAATAAGTAGTTTTTAAAAACTATCGTTTTACTAATACATACCTTTCGTATATTATAATATCAATTTATTACATAGTTTTTCACACACGAGTCTGGTGTTGCGTGTATGAATATTTAATCTTCTTTTATAATAAATTATATTTATGGGAGTTTCCCTTTATTTTCTTTAATTCGTCTGTCATTTTTAGTTAACGGGATAATAATAATATAATGTAATTTAATGCACATCATATTTTGTTAGAAGCGTAACAAACTATCCGGTCCTTGTCAAACAACTACAACTGGCCTTTCGCATGCATTACATCAATTTTTAAATCTTCATCGCGAGAAAGTGTAATGTTTTCAAAACAGATACTGGGCCATGTTGGTCGACCACAACTCGATAATACTTCATTTTAGGATAAAATAAAATGTAACATCCAACGGTATGGTATCGTAAACAGCTTCTAAACTTCCGCAGTCAATTTATCCGAGTAAAAATTATTATTATTATTATTATTTGGTTATATTAAGGATATCTATTTGTTCTAAAATTCAGTTTGGATTTAGGATTTTTTTTTTTTTTTCCTAATACTGGTGTAAAAAGATTACATGATGTGTAATACAAGTTTTACAGTGTACTGTATGCTTGTGTATAATATTTTGTTTCGCATAACTTCAAATCAAACTGTTAACAAAATAATAATAATCGTAGTGTACTATCATTACCGTTCGCATAATTATTATCGTTAATAGTTTTAATAGTATCTAAATAAGTAGGTTCACCACGTTTCATTCCACAGACCAAAAACTATAATTTAGTGTGTTTAGCAAGTCACAAGAGACCTACTACAGACCGAAGGATGGGACGAACCGATGGACTGTCTGCCCGCACGTAATAACAATATGCGATATATAATAATATGAGAGGAAAAGCGTTCTGTACATAAATGGTTTGGAGTATAATGCACTGTTGCAGTGTCCCATTAAACGTCCGATATTTTAAACCGTTCGCGACCTTGCGAACGAATATTAAATACGTGTAATGAACACATATTATTATCACATTGCAGAAATAAAAATATTTTTGAACCAACTCACGCCGTACACACACATCCCATAGCGTCGTCGTGATGATAGTGACTATTACGAGACCCAAAAAGCTATACACTAATATTATAATAAATGACTAATGCGGGTTAGTTAGTAATTCGATGATGATATAATCATACGCGCAGTCAGATGCAAATATTATATTTTGTGTTGCGCACATCGGTTTTATTTTACAATTGCACGTACCTACGTTTCTATAACGTTTTTCTCTTCTTATACGTACACTGTGTATCGTCGAAAATGATTTGTCTTACGAGATTCGATAATTTCCTCACCCGGTTCTCCGACCAAACCCATCTTTAACCACTATTATAATAATAATATTATACCGTCTGCTTGTAATAATAATTATATTAATCACCGGCGGCGGCGCGGCAGAAGTGAAAACGCGTGGCCTGCGTTTATATCCTATATATTATGTCTATGGACGTTCTAAGCGGTTTGAAAATTGGACAACAAGGCGCTTTTGAGATGGTTTTACGTGCCTACGATGAGTAAACACGATATATTATTATTATTATTATTATTTTAGTGCTACGACTTTTTATGGATCGCCGTCTCCGGGACGAATTATTATGCTCGGGGATAAAACCAGTTTAACCCTCGTCGAAATTCCAACACCCCGTTATAGAACCTGATCGGGGAAAACATTTATGAATAATTATTTTTGATTCTCCTGCAGTCAATCGGCTTGAAAATATTATGTTTTGTGTATAAATAAACCGGACACTGAATTGTCGGAAATATTATGACTGGGGCTGTGAATTTAATGCACTAAAAAACCTTGAAAAATGCATTGAAAATGTAGAAAAAAATGCAATATAAAATGCCAAAAATTATAGAACAAAATGCACTTAAAATGGTTTTTAATTTAATTTTTATATTTATATTGATACTATATACATTACTACATTAGTAGATTAAATTTAACATGCATAAAAATATGTTTATATAATAAAAAATAAAATAAAATTGTTGATTGAATTTGAATTTTGTATAATGCTATTCACCTGAAACATTTTTTTAAATATTTTTAAATTTTTTTTAAATTTGACGTATATACAACCTGTGTAAAACAAAAAAAGTTTTTCTAAAGATGTTATTTGACAGAATTTAATTAAAAATACCGGAAAATGAACTAAAAAAGGAAAATATGACTTATAAATGCAAAAAAAATGGCCTAAAAAATTAAAATCTGCAAAAAAATTCTAAATAAAAGTTTCATACATGAATTCGTTGTTACATAATTTAAATTATGTACTTACAAAGCTATATTTCTCAATCACCGAAAAAAAAAAAATGCACTTTCCTACAAAATCACAGCCCTAATTATGACGTATACTGTACATTGTACTATGTCGTTGTTGAGTTGAATTTTATTGAAAGTCATTCGGATTGTGATATTACATTGACCTTGTCGTTACTCTGATAAATATTTGAAAATACTTTTACTCGGGGGAAAAATGAAATACTATCCCATCTATGTATTCATTAACAAATCATTTTAATATCAAACTTTTAAATAAGGTAATTAATTATAAATTCACGTGATTACATTTCATTAACGGTAGAAATCAGAAATTTCTATGAATAGAAAATTTCTATAAATAATTTGTAATAGATGTACAGTTATATAGTTAATAAGTTTCGTTGGCCTCAGTGTTTTTTCTTGCAATACGTCGTCGTCGTCGTATTTATATAAATTATTGTTAGATAAAAGCCGGATGTACTTAGTACGTGGAATATGTCGCGTCGTTCTGGAAGGCCAAGTGAACGAACGGGTGCGTCGAAAACGTGTTATTATTTTAAAATTGAAATTAATGATTCATCACAAAGAAAAAAAAAATCATTTTAAATAGAACTCATAATATAATACAATGCACTAAGTCTGACGTATATATATATATTATAAATCTATGAATAAATCATTGAACCAGTTTCGGATAAAACATAATGTATTTTGTTCACTTTTTTCTAAAAAAAAAAAAAAAAAAAAACCATAAATTTTTTCAATGTATTTAAAAAGTTACTTAAAACGATTTTAAGATGAAGGAACTAGTTAACTTTTCAAGCAAGAGTTATGAAATGTGTATCTTTCCAAATGAACGATGTGCATGTGATTAATTTGCATCTATACAGACGCGGAGTTATAATATTTCACTTTTTTTTTTTTTTCGTGAAAAGTCATAAGAAATTAATATTTACATAAAATTCATAATTTAACTGTACTATTCATAGCACTCGTATACGTGCACTTGAATGTGTTTTTTGACGATAAAAAAAAGAAACTACAGGACTTATTAACACAATTATTTTCGTTCCGCTTGCAGTATGAAAATTAAACAAAGTATACCTTAAGTACCCATCGTATGTGCCTGCAAGCTACAGCGTTGCACGACTTGTCTACAAATATAAATCGCATTAGTGTTTTAATTAATAACAGTATAATATCTAAATAATTATAGCATATTACACTTAAAACATCTCACGGACATTATTCACGCGTATGTAATGAAAAATAATCTAAAAGAAACCGAACCAAGCGACAGTACTGTTTATTTTTGGACCCAAATTTAAATCATAAACAATTCGCTATCGTAATAAAACACTGTACAAAATAATAAACGACTTTTTAGACATTTTTCGCCGTGTACTCCTCGTGACTCAGTGGCGCTGTTTAGGGGGAGGGGGGCATAGGAATCATGGCCTTCCCTGGATATTTTTTCCTTATACGTTGTTATTTTTACCTATCAAACATTTTGAAAGTATGAAACATTAAAATTTAGAATAAATAATAAATATAATATATTTTAAATAATTATAATTTTATTCATAATTTTAGAATATTATTATAATTATGAATAAAATAATTCTTCAAACTATCGCTTTATGTTTAAATTCATTATTTGATTAATGCACCTCTTTAATTCGGACCCGGACGTTTTGGCGTATGGCCATTTTGACGCAGTGCCGTTTTGGCGTAAGTCTATTTTGGCATTTTGAAATTTTATGTAATCAACTATAAAATTGTCATAAATAATTGTATCTTCATACCAGTTTTAATGGACATAAATTAAGAACATTTGCAGTAGAGAAACATTTACTAAAACTGGCAAGTTGTAATCGACAGTGGCTCAAGTAAAGAGCATTAAAGGGTGAGAAAGATTTGTCCATGAAGAATATAATTATGTTTAATCATGTCGACAAAAGAATTTATAAAATTTTAGAAGGTTACAACAACAGTAACATAATTCATTTTTTAAGGGGCATAACCCAAAATACAAGTTGCTACTCAATTGATTTTTCATATTAATTATATTTATTATTGAAATATAAAATATTTGTATTTTATACGCCAAAACGGTGTTATAGGACCGCCAAGACGTTCCTACTCAAAAATAGTTTACACTAAAGTAGCCAGTGGCTATGATGATCTAAATCGTTTTTTGTGTACATACATATTTTATTTTATTTGTATTGAACTTTGATATTTTGTCTAAAAACAAAAGCCTTAACGTAGGTTAGGTTGGGTTAGGTTAGCATTTACAATAAAATTTAATCTTCTTGTGTTAAGTATAGAAATATTGTAAATTCCAAATTTAAATGCATATAAAAAACAATTAAAAGAGTCAATCCTTATGAAACTTGGAACATTGATAGAAAATTGTGTGGATAGTCTTTATTTTTTCTTTTATATATCAAAAATAAAAAATTTCTCAAGATTTATTTTATTTTTATTTTATGAGCACTATAGTAAAATTATTAACTTAGTTTCATTCAGAGATGTTTTTTGGTATAAATTTATCATTGGTTTCAAATTTTAATTGATTTAAGGTGTCACCATCATTGTCCTATCCGAAGAGTGAAAAATACTTGCGAATATTCGGGCCAGCATTTCACATTTTATAATTTTTATGACATATAAAATATTTCATAAATAATGTGTCTAGAAGGGTCTAACATTAAAGGAATATAACAACCAATTTCTATAATTCCAGGAGAGAAAATACAATTTTTTTATTTTCTATGTAGAATTTTTTATATTTTTTTACGCGTCATTATTAATTATTAATAAAGACGCATTAAAAAAAAAAAAACAATACTTTAAAAATAAATTAAATTTTCCATATTGATAAAAATATAAAATACATTTTTTAAATTGCACTCATTGAAATTTAGGAAATTTAGTCAAAAACCAAAGCCACCACTGCAGCTCGTGTATGCATTTAAACGGATCGACTTATCTTAATCGATACCGATGAGTAAGAGTATACTTTGTATAAAAAGTAATTGTCCCGTGGCTGATATAGTTAAGAGGGGAGAAATCAATTGTTTGACGAACAGAGTGGTACTAAGTTTTGTCACTCATATTATTATTATTATTATTATTATTATGTTTTAAACAATTTAAATAACATATTATTATTATTATGACACGTAATACATATTTCGTATACTTTCATTATGTAATTATAGAGACGGGTGAGCCATGCCGTAGAAATGTCTGTCATTCTGGTGGCCTACCGATTGTTTTTAACCAATTAATAGGAGTGTTAGCGTCTTATTTCTCTATTTGTGTAGGTATACCTCTCTAGTGCTTGTATCGTCGAATAAAAGCGATCGGTCGGTTGACAAGTATTCCGTACTGCGTGGTTCGTCTGTCTGTTATACAACAAGTATAATACAAATTAAAAATTAAGAGTCAAACAGACACGGATGTGGGTGCTGGTACTTATTCTCACACCTTAAATATTAGCAACTAACTAGCCAACTATTAAGTTTGGGAGTGGTTAACGACTTTATTTGTTCAATTTAGCCCTCCAAAGACTTTAATCATATGCAATTTTTAAGCAAACTAATGGGGTTTCAAAAGATTTTCTTTTTTTTAGAGAGGGCTGAATTCCCCGAATTTCGTCCATGATACCCTGATACATTGTTTTGGGGTTGGCTTCATGCGAGGGGACACGAGCTAGTTATTGTGTAATTATTTAAAATTAAAAAGTAATAAAGAATAATTGCATCTGAAAAACGATCATCACCAGAGTCAGACCACGTTCGAATTATTTCTGTTTGTGTTATTTTAGGCTTCGTATTGTTTATTATTCATATTTTATAATATAAAATAGTTAAATTTCGTAGGTCGTGGTATAGGCGTTTTTGCTGCAATTTTAGATTCTGAGCGGAGCTAATACGATAGTGATTTTACAGGGATTTTTTTTTTAGTTGTTAGGTTAGAAAATGAACCTTTTTAAAATGCCAACTATGTAAACTTTTTGATCTGTAAACGAAACTCTACTAAGAACTCAATTATAGTCAAACAATAAAAAAGCCGGACATACTTTGCACGATGGGTGTTCTTCTCACGACGGGTGGGATTCTCTTGACTGGTGTATTGAATTTTAAAGAAACGATAAATCATTTCTTTAATAAAACGATTCTGAACGAAGAAAGTTAATAATATAAAAAATAAATGAGAAAAAAATAAAAGAAAAATATTCAAAATTTTTTTTTTACATTTTCAAAATTTTCTTGCGTCAAAATCTTTCTTATATAATTTTCTATCTATGTTTAAATTTTCATGAAATCGGATCAAAAAATGATGGTTTCCGATTCGTTTTTGTCAAATTTTGGGTAGTTTTTTCCAAAAACAAAAAAAAATTGAAGAATTGAGAAATTCAAAAAATGACCTCTCTAAAGAACAATCTAGAGGCAAATCCGGTTTCTAAAAGTTATTGATCGAAACTTTTGGACAAGAATTTCCATACGAAAAGTTGTACACAGAAAAATAAAAAAATAAAAAATGAAAAAAAATAAACATCATTGTAAAAACACTAGGTTTCTTCACTTCGTTCAAAATCTAAAAAAAAAAGAAGAAAAAGAAAACATTCTCGTATGTTTATAATATATTCCTTACTGCTCTCAAAATTAAACATTAAAATCATTACATTTTTCGCTTCACTCAGAATCTAAAAACCATACGAATTATAGAATGCGATATTAAGTAAGGGTCCAAATCTAACTTCCAAAGATTTTTCTAGAAGAGTGTCTTTAACGAACTGAATACTTGAGATAATAGAAATATGAGTTTAAGCGATTAAGTGGATTTAGACTTTAATTAAATCCATCCATTTTGTGGTCGAGGTTGTATTTAGGTACGTGATAACTACGAAACCTCTTCAGTCATAAAAGTAATATTATACATCGCAATAGAGTCGGAACATTAGATCGAGATTGCTGATTATTAAAGGACTAGGATAATTATTTTTTTTTTTTTAGAGTTTGGTTGATTAAATCATTCTTTTCATTGTATTAATTATTCGGCGAATTAATTAAATTAAAACAAAAACATATTTAAACCTGTTCGATTATTGTAGGCTAGCATTGTTCTACACATTATGACTTGTTAATAATAATTATGGTATATTATTAGGCCAACATTATTTTAATTGTATAAGTCACATTGAACTGGTGCCAAAATTGTAATTTAACATTTCTATTGAATACTGCAACGATTTGTATTTAGAATATTTAATTGATCAATTCAAAAAGTTGTTGTAATGAAATAGGTAGGTATTACAAATCGATTACTTTATAATACATACTACGTATCACATAAATAAAAATATAAAATGTATAATTTGATTTATTTTTACATTAGAATTAATATTGTTTAAGTTGTATACAAACGGAAAATTTTCTGTGATGATGTCATATCGATATTATTCCATGATGCGTATTTTAAAACATCATTTACATATATATTTCATAGTATAAAAAGCTGGGCATACCTTGCACTATGGGTATTCTTCACTTGTTGGATGAGATTAGGCGTGTTAAATTTTAAAGAAACGACAAATCATTTCTTCAACAAAATAATTAATATATTTATATTGTTAATAATAAATAATTTAATTAATTAATTAACTAAAAAGTTTATTAATATAACAGAGCTACTAATTTTGTACTCGGCCAGTTTTATTATATCTTGTTACTGACGGAGAACAGGAAAAAAAAAATTGAATAAAAAAAAAATTTGTTAGAAAACAAATTTTTAATATTTATTTTAGAACATTCTCAAAATTTTCTTTTGTCTTTTAAATTTTAGAACAAGTTAACCCATATGAAAAACGTTCACCGAAAAAAAAATAAATATCATTGTAAAAACACTAGCATCTTCATTTCGTTCAGAATCTAAAAAATATAATGAGAAAAAAAATTGTTAGAAAAAAAATGTCCAAATTTTTTTTCACATTTTTAAAATTTTCTTGCTCGTAAACATTTTTCATATTATTGTCTATTTATGTTTAAATTTTCATAAAGTAACTAAAAAAGGGAAGTGTCCGAAATTTTTATATCGAATTTTTAGAAAACGACTGAACATTTTGAAAAATTACCTCTTTAAAATACCATCTAGATGAAACTTCGGTTTCAAAAAGTAGCAGGAGTAGACTTTTGGACATGTTTTTTCATACTTAAAAGTGTTAACAAAAAAAAAATTATCCTAAATTTTTTTTTCATTTTCAAAATTTTCTTTTGCCAAAATAGTTCCCATATTATTGTCTATTTATATTTAAATTTTCTAAAAGTTTGGATCAAAAAATGATGGTTGCCTAGTTTTTTTTTTTTGTCAAATTTTGGGTAGCTTTTCCCAAAAGAAAATTGAGAAATTCGAAAAATTCTAAAAATTCTAAAAATGACTTTTCTAAGTACCATCTAGAGACTTTCAAAAAGTTGTAGATCAAGACTTTTAGACGAGTATTTCCATACAAAAAAGTGTTAACAGAAAAAAAATTTACATTATTATAAAAACACTAACTTCTTTGCTTCACTCAGAATCTAAAAATCGGATAAGGATTAGAAAAAAAATGGTTTACAATGTTTACATTAAATATAAAATGGTAAACATACAAATTTAGTTCATAGTCAGATATACTTGAAGAGAATCGGCTTAATAATGAAAATAGTACTCAATTTTATTCGTGGACATGTTATTTTAAGGACACAATAAATATAAGATAAAAAGTCATTCTAACTGTTTGATTTATAGGCTTTTCAAAAGTATCATCATAATAAACAATATAAAATTTAAAATCATGAATCCTATATATGTAATATATGTTAAAGTTCATAATATTATATATTATATTCATATTGTTTTAAAAGACAATGGAAAAATGTATTCAGGAAGTTTCAGTACGATTTGACACTGCAATAACTTTTGTTGTATTCATTATTTTTCTTTAAATACTATATGTAATCCAGTGCTACAACAAAATCAATTTAAAAGATTTATTTAATTTTTAGAACCTAAATTTTAGATTCTGAGCGAAGCGAAAAAGATTAAGATTTTACAATAATGTTTATTTTATTTTTTTATTATTATTGTTTTGTTGTGATTGAAAACAAATTGGAGAAAGTACTACAAATATTATGGTATATATGTACTAAATTTCTAGTTTTCGGACAATCAAAAAGGTTAGTAATGTTTATTCGCCATCTTATGTATTTTTGATGATGTGAATAAAATCCGTATGTATCAATAGTTTTCTAATTATTCGATTTTGAAAATTTAATATTTTCGGATATTTTATTAAATACTTTAAATAGTTTCCAATTCTGTTCTTGTAGTCTAGTGTTTTAGTGAAAACTGCAAGATGCGATGTGGTTTTGGGTTCAAAACCTGATCGGTTATACTAAATTTTTTGCACTTTTTTCTACTGTGAATGACCAGAAATAATTTTGATTACCAATAATTATAAAAGCCGCTTTATTATTTTATTGTAATTGGACATTATTTTGAGGAATGTCCATTAGGTGTAAAGGAATATATAAAAAATCAGTTTTTGTTTTTCGTAAATGTCGTATGTAACAAAATAATTTTTCGAGAAGGATCTCTTCTCGTTAACGTTGGAGCACGGTATAGATACAAGAAGTTTTAAAGTTATTTCCACAAAGGTAAAAAAATACAAAAAGATATAATAAATACGACCACTGACGAGATAATTATATACAATACTATTTAGCAGGCAGTAAAATATCACATATGTCTACTATAAAAATAGGTATAGTTGTATTAGTAAATTATAACCGCCACCATGGAAACAATCATATGACTTAACGGTATTTTTAAAACCAAAATATGTGTATTGTTATATAATATTACTATTATTTACTATGAATCATTTTCATTTATTAATAATTCTTTCTAAAAATTATGATGCATGAGAAAATTTCAAATCTTTAGTGTTTACCTTCAAAAAGTTGCCGCCCCTTAAAATTTGCCACCCGGGGAATCTGCTCCCTTTGCCCCCTGCTTAATCCGGCACTGCATATAAGTAATAAAACATTATTAGAATGAACCTTTAGGTCTTTTTCTAAATCTATATAATGATCATATTTAAAATTTTTAAATTTAATACGAAAGTTTGAACTCTTACGATTTAGCCAGATTCTTAGTCAAAAAGATACTGTAATGACCAATGAATGACAAAATTTTCAAAAACCGAGAACAGCATGTAAAAAAAAAAAAAGAAGTAAAGTAAAGTAAAGTATAGACAAGAAAACCGGAAATACTTCGCATCACGGATTTTCTTCGCTCCTCGGGTCAGATACCTTTGGCGAGTGTCTAGAATTTCGAAGTAACGATAAATCATTTCTTCAACAAGACGATTTTGAACAAAGGAAGTTAATAATATAAAGAACAATAAAAGTCGTCATTTTCAACACACCCACCAAGAGTATCTCACCCAAAGAGCAAAGAATATTTATGATACAAAGTATGTCCAGCTTTCTTGTCTATACTTTACTTTACTTTTCTTTATCTAATAAATAAAGAAAAGAAAAAATAGTGAGAATAAAAGTGTTAGAAAAATTTTCAATTTTTTTTTTTTACGTTTTCAAAATTTTCCTATTAAAAAAACTTATTTAAAAATAATAATAATAATAATAATAATGAGCTTTATAATATTATGTTTATTGCGATTTAATAAAAAAATAGTTTGACTGAAAATTTGAGTTCAGTTAATTAAGCGTGAGAAAAATTTAAATAGGTACGTAAATAAATAAACGTATGGTATTTAATATTTAAATCCACGCTTTTTAATTTTTTTTTAGTCGTAGCATATTTTTCGTTTTTGTAGGTATTCAAGTAATATCGTGAGACATAACAATAAACTCATATAGAAGTAATAAACTGTAATGAATTTTTATCTTATTCAAAGCGAAAATATATAATCATAATTCATAAGGTGTATATTTATTTGTATACGACACATCTTTGGGACCGTACTAAACATCAATTATTTAATACTTATGTATAGCTTGTATATTGATTAATTCATTTGCATGTACATTCCAAATTTCTAACGCTATAACTATTTATTTGTATATACGTATACTTTCGACGTACCACCTTAGTGTTCGTGAACATACTTTCCATCTCGCAGTCAAACAAACTACTATAATAAATGTTATATGACATTTACAAATAGAAAACACGGTGTTTACATACTCTTCCGATTTAATGCGTTTAGGAAGCAAATAAATATTTGAAAATTAATAAACTCGAACGCTATGTAATGTACAAATATGTACTCACTAAGCGCACGTCCACGTACGTTTATTATAATATACTACTTGTGGGTGGTTTTAATTATTTAAGCGCATACATTACGATTCATTTCGTTTTAGTGGGAATGAAAGAATTTTTAAATCATCTTACTTACGGGGTAAATTGGAATGATGAAAATTTAATCGAATACTTAGCAATTATGGAACGATTAATGAAAAAAATCAGTTCTCCATGTTGCTATTGCATGATTTGGAAAATTTCATTTTATCTCAGGAAATATTTTATTATTGTGCATAATATTATAAATTATAGTCGTTATTTATTATTATTATTATTATGACGCCTACCGTGATTTCTTAGGTATTTCAATAGCTATTTCATTCACATTATCAATGGCAAGGTGAACATGTTGCCTTGGGCTTAATTTCGATCCCTGATTAACTGTTGCTTTCACTTCAAACTTTCATGTTTTTTTCTATTCGACTACGCATTTTTGTACATTTTCACACCTGCTTTGCGTTCAAATGTCGATTTGGTTATAATAAACGTTTTCGTGTATTCAAGGACAAATAACGCCGCGGCCGTCGCAATGCTCGCGTCATTAGATATTATTGTATATTGTCGGTTATTTTATAATTTTCTAATTTAAATATTATGTTGTGGAAATAGAGTGGACGACCCGTTTGAATTTTCAAGCTCGACCTAATAACGACACCAACGAATAATAACAATAATAATGTTCATCATTACCTACAATTTATCGAATTTATTGCTATTCAAAATATTTTGTGCGTGTCATTCAAGTGATTTATGTGATTTGAATTCAAAAACTTTCTTCCAAACGTGTCGTCGTAGATTGTTATCGAATCTTATAATAATTTTTAAGCATCTTTTTATAGTAAAACAGGTGAAACTCGTTGTTTGAATGTAATTTTTATCCTGTGGTTTTATCGGAATTTCTCGACTCGGAATCAATACTCTGACTTCTATTTTAAAATATAATAATATTAGGAAACAAATATCTCCAAATTTATTTTATTAGTACAGTATAAGAACTACAATATTTCAGTCGTAACTTCGTAAGAATAAACAATAATATACAATCGAATTCGCTTATAGCGATGCCGTATATAACGATTCCAAGTAATGTATTTGGTTGGTTTCATATATTATGTGTAGTACTATTATTCGGATACAAAGATGTTGGTTATAACGATAATCCAGATAATAGTGATTATAGTGATGTTATTTTGAAACGAAACTTGTTTTTTATAATCACCTCTAACGATTAATAATATGTACATTATGAAAAAAAATTTGATTTTATTCAAAGCGATAATAAAACATAAATACGCCAGAAGTATCGGTGGAATTAAACAATATTTCTGATTTTGTTAAAAAATCTTATTCAAATTATAAACAAAACCACTATAATGTATTATTTTTCAAACAAATCGTAAACATATACTATATAATACAATATGTACATTGATTAAAAATTATAAATACCTTGAAATACTTTGAATGTTAAAATATGTAATCTTAAATAAAATTATACAGTAAAAAATTTGTTTAATAAATCAATTTTTCAAAAAAATCAAGTTACATTTTATGATCCGGATATAACGAAGTTCGGTTATAACGATCAGATTCCTTAGGTCCCTCGAAGATCGTTATAAGCGAATTTGACTGTATTAAGAAATAGCGAAACCTTTTAATAACAGATATATTTAACATTCCACTGAACGCTCAAACATTTAAAACTCAAAAGTGAACTCTTTTGCATGGTGGAAAAATTCCCGTTATCCGTAGAAGTCTGATATGGAAAGGTTTCACTGTAAAAACTTCCGTGTATTGTAATAATAACTATACGCGATTGATATTTTACGATAGATCTATTATTTCACAATATAGATGCATTTTGATTAAACGTAATAAAACGTGAAGACTTACAGCAAAATAATATTTATAATTATTTATTATTTAATAGTATATGTAATAATTTTCCATTCTTAAACTGTATCTTAAGTACATTCAATTGCATATATATAGTAAAATTTTTTCATATATTTTGAAAGTCATTTATTTTTTATTGTTATTGAGAAATTTATTAGAATTTTGCACAATATACATATGAAAATATCATTAATCATTTATCCGTTACTTCGAATGTTCTTGAACTCATAGAATATGAATAATTACCTAGTACCGAATCTAAAGGCCTAAGTGAATTGTGGATTCGAAAATATCGAAAAACCAAAATTTACTTTAGTCTTATTCTTAAAAGTTCAATGAACTTCTATTATTATTAATATTCACCGTATATTTTACATAATTTAGCTTATTTTAGATTCTGAGCATAGCGAAGAAGCTAGTGTTTTTACAATGACGTTAATTTTTTTATTTATTAAAATTTGCCATTAGATGGTATTTTTAAGAGGTCATTTTTCGAAATTCTCAATAGTTTTTTCAAAATTTGGTGAAAACTACCCAAAATTTGATAAAAACACCTTTAAAACTTTTTTTTTATCTAAACTTTACGGAAACTTAAATATGGATAGACAATAATATGAGTAATATTTTTAATATGTGAAAACTTACAATTTTTTTTCCTCGTCATTTTTTTTTCCTTTACTCAGTTAATAGCAAAATAAAAAACTAGCATTGTCATTGATTATAATTAGGGCTGTGAATTTAATGCGCTAAAAAACCTTAAAAAATACATTAAAAATTTTAAAAAAATGCGATGAAATATTCACTTTAAATGCAAAAAATGCAATATAAAAAGTCAAAAATTATGGTATAAAATGCATTTAAAATGGTTTTTAATTTAATTTTTATATTTATATTGATATCATAGGATATTATACATTACATAGTACATTAGTAGATTACATTTTTCATGCATAAAAATATGTTTATTTAATAAAAAGAAAAAGAAAAATTGTTAATTGAATTTAAATTTTGTATAATGCTATTCACCTGAAATATTTTTTAAAATTATTTTAAATTTGACGTATATAGAGCCTGTGTAAAGCAAATAAAAAGTTTTTCGAAAGATGTTAATTGACGGAATTTAATTAAAAATAGCAGAAAATGAACAAAAAAAGGAAAATATGACATAAAAATGCAAAAAAATGACCTAAAAATTAAAAACGTCAAAAAATGCAAAATAAAAATTTCATACATAGATTCGTTGTTACATAATTCAAATTATGTACTTATAAAGCTATGTTTCACAATCACCAAAAAAAAAAAAAAAAATGCACTTTCCTACAAATTCACAGCCCTAATTTATTATTGTAATTGTAACAAAATTCAAGCTTTAAAATATGCAACGTGCATAGTAATAATAATTATATATAAATACGTACGAAAAATATTAAATAATTTTAATGAAATTATAAGTAGGTATTTTAATTTTGATTATTAAGTACTCATTTTAATACATCTTTTGTTTTACCTTTTCTGTATGGAACACATTTTTTAAATTCAATTATTGAAATATAAT
>JAIPRM010000835.1:27652-46678 GCA_025469315.1 Stegophylla sp. TES_Ste_2020 | reverse complement strand
GTTTAAAAATATGTAAAATTTTATTACTTTGTTGAAGCGCGTTAAAAGAATTTTTTAGAAAAGCTTAAGTTTTTGCTAATTTTTTTGGCATATACAAATACAAATTTCTTATAAAGTATCAACTATGACATAAAATAACTCAAGAAAAATATTTATTGAATCATGTCGATCTATCTATTTAGCCAAACATAAAAGTTTTAATCATTCATATGGTTTGTTATTTAAATTATGTATTTAAGATCTGCTTTGCTGGTGTTAAACTATTTTAATAACCTTTAGGTAGGTATAATACTATAATAGTAATAAAAAAAAAAAAAAATCAAAGGGAGGTGTTTGAACACCCAAAACACCCCCCCGGCTACGCCACTGGCTTGTGTATGTACATACTATTATATGTATATGTATACATGTATATTGTATATATATATGTTTACACTATTAAATTACAGTATCTACTATCTAACCTACTATTTTATATTTATATTATTTACTTCCTTCTTTATATTATTAACTCCCTGTTCAGAATCGTTTTATTGAAGAAATGATTTATCGTTTTTTTAAAATTCAATACACCTGTCAAAGAATCCCACCCATCTGAAGTGATAGAAATACTTATCCAATTCAGTGATATATTATAAACCTAGCTACAGAGGATATTATTTATGAAATGTAAATATGAAATGTATATAAAAAATATTTGTGCCTACTTTGTGCCTACTCCCACCCTGGAGTATTCTTTGCTCCTCATATAGATTACTCTAGAGAAGTGTATCTAGAGAGGTGAGTACTCATGTTGATTTCACCGTTTGTTTATACATACAGAGATACAGAATAGTACACTTAAATGGCTAATTTTCTAAGTTTAATGATAAAATAAAAATTATTATTAATATAATAGTATTAATTATAATGCAAGTAATTTATTTTTAATAATTATTTTTTACAGTTACAACACTCTTCTAATCTTTATGTATGTTATACACTACACAATGTATTACTTACTTCCAGAGGTATTGTCATTTCCTTTTTGAATTTTTTTTTTTTTTTTAGTTCTTTAGTAGGTACCTTTTGGATTCTGAACAAGGACATTAATTTTTAACCACAATATAGGTGTTTTACACTAATTTTAATACACCCTTAGCGTATTTTTAACTAATTACATAAAAATTCACATTCCAAAAATTTTAGCGATTGATGTAACAAACAAGGAATAATTATTTTGGAAATAATGCAGTTAACAAATATTTGTTGAATGCCATTCAATGATAATGTTTGAACATGTGATGCCTTACACCATATTGTTAAAATATGTAGACTAAATGGCATATTATTTCAAACCACATGATATTTAATAAGGATTTTTATCTAAAACAATTAATGGGAAATTACATTTTTAAATTGATTTCACTGCCCCACCATGTACTATAGTTTACTGGGCATGCTTAAAATAGTTAACTAAATGCCATTACTGTTTTCTAATGGTAAACTACATTGACCTTATAACTAAATATAATTAACATAAAGTATATCCCTTTTTTTTGTAATGGACCAAGTATTGTTAAATATCATATACACAAAATTTACTTCAAAATAGGATCAATAAAATTTGCAAGGTAAGAGAAAATCATAAATAGATATTTTCAAGTATAATTCTGGTGTAAGTATAAAAAAATAAATTATAACACAACAGTTACTTAAGTAAACCATCAATAAATACACAAATTGCATGCATTTATTTTTATTTTTACAAATAATAATAATAATAATAATAATAAAAAAGAATGTTAATCAATGACAATAAATGCATGTATTATTTAAAACCATTTAACCAAAAATATTAAGACAAAATATAATGTAAACTGAACTAAATAAAAATGAATTAACCTAGCCCATACAACCAACAAAATTAATGCATTACATGTTTATACAATAAAAAACATTCCTTACACATAAGTATAAATGTTAACATAGATAATATAAAAGTGATCATAGTTAATAACATTCAATTTTTCTGAAATTTTAACTAAAAAAATAGTTCAATAGTCCTCTTTTCATATGGCTAACAAAAATAGATGTACAAAATTCATATTATGTAAAAAAAATATTGTCATTTTTGTTTAAACATATTAAGATCTAGATGATGATATGCATCTCTATTTACACTGTAACTTATCACATAGTTTATATTTAAAAATACAGAACAGTTACATAAATATGTATAAATACACACACAAACATTAGGTAGTATTGTAGTATGTAAATTGCATTTTATTTGGTTTAGATGATTTAATTGACAAAATAACAAAAACAAAAAATAATCTTAACACAAAATAACGGGTTTCTTTAAATTACATTATAATATTCTAACTTAGTGTTTGCTTAATTAAGCTAAAAAAAATTATTTTACCCTCAAATCAAATTATTATTGCTAAATATCTAAAATCATAGTGTACATTGTTTACAAATATGCAGAGTATGTGTATACGTACATTTTCACAATGGGCTATAATTTTCTCATTTTTCTATACAGCCGACATTGGAAAATAAGGAAACATAACGACGATTCATGTAGTATGTATGTACATGAATTATAATTTATCACATAATTAATATTTGATATCTTAATAACATTATAACAGAGAAAAGCCATAGAAATAAATTAATTTTAGTTATTTTGTATCACAGTGCTTACTTAAAAACAAAAATTTAATACATATAATGCAGTAGACATTTTGAAAAGCATTAATTTAAAATTCATTTGAACATCCAATATTTAATTTCTTATTGTTTTTAGTAGTAAAATCTTTGAAATATACCAAATTAGGATTAATTCCTGTTAGTAACATTTAATTAATTATAAAATATACTAAATAATTTCATGTAAGAGTCCCTGTTATATAATGTGGTTGAAAAGGTAAATCTAAAATTTAGTTAACGCATCAAAAATAGTTAAAACTCTTTTAAGCATAAATAGGAAACTGATGTCACGGTTCTTCAAATTTTAAAAATATACGTTATTATTTTAAAAACTATTAAATTAAAATTTAGAACATACTGCAAGAAGAACATGCAACTGTAGAACATTCTGCAATAAAATTGTTAACAAATATCTTAAAACTAAAATTATACAAATAGATTTTAATAATAAAATAACAAACAATAAAATGTTTAGTAAAAAATAAAAATAACATGTTTACACAATATTTCCAGCAACAATAATAAGTTTAGAAATATATATTTTAGTTCAAAATAAAATAGACTATAAAACTTTTATAGAATATCTAACCTTAATATTTTAAAATTTAAAAAAATAAAAAACATATTTTCAAACCATCTATAGTTGTCAATAAACTTGCTTTTAATATTGCAGTTTATTAATCTATAATAATACAGTGCATATCATAGGTAGTATAAATGGGTTGATATACTGTCTTCAATAAAAGATAGTGAGAAAAAAAAATTGATTTTCTATTTGTTTTATTCTATATAATAGAATTATAGGCATCTTTACTCCTTAAAAATCCTAAGTCACAGAGCAATAGATATTACAAAATTAATAATAATACCTAATACTTAATAGTAATATTAATGATGTGATAAAAATAAAATAATATTATTTGGTGATTTAAATTGTTTATGCAATAACACAATAAACAAATAGGCTAGGTTAATGAAAATTGACATTAATATATCCACAAGTTGTAGCTAAAAATTAAAATATAATAGGTTATAATATTAATAATAATATCTTATTTCACCCAACATTAATTTGCAGTTTACACAACAATTGACCCACAAATGGTTGAAGTTGTTACCATGACAGCATACTTTTTAATATTTACTATTTTGAGCATATCTGTTAAATAATTTTTCTATGGTTATGAATAAAACAAATATTAATTGTTAAAAAATAATGGAAGTTAAATTTTAAAAGATTTAAAGACATTTAAATATATATCATCATATTAATTTATGTATTAAATATTGATTCTAGATCGAATGACTTTCATAAAACGATAATTATCAATAACCTGTAGTATACTTGCATTATTATGGTGGCTCTTGTTTGATTGTCACCTTGGAAATCGAAAGCAGAGGTCATTGAGGTTGGTGGTGAAGTAAACCAAGAGCTTCTCTAGCATCAGAAGGAGTTAAAACAATACTTTCGTTTTCTCTCGCATCATCAGTATTAGGTTCCAGTTTAGTGATCACTACTTGATGGTGCTCTACATGTGGAGGAGAGGGACTTTGATGTTGCTGTCCCACAGCCTCAATGATCATTTCTTGTTGAGCTATATTGGGACTATTTGGTTGTTGTTGTTGTTGCTGCTGCTGCTGCTGCTGCTGTTGTTGTTGTAAATGTTGCTGCTGTTGTTGCAGTATTATTAATTCTTGTTCAGTGAGTTTTTGGTTGCCTTTGGTGATGACAATTTGATGATCATTAGGAGGAGTAGGGGTACTGTGTCGTCCACTGGCAACAGCATCAATTATCATTTCTTGATGAGCCAGGTTAATAATTGGTCCTGAATTTTGTATATGGTCTGGGACGGATAGTTTTTGACGATCAGAAACAGTTACTTGTTCAGCCATTTGTTGAAGAGCTGCATGTTCTTCTTTTAAACGTTTGGTAATATGACTTTGAGTATGTTTTCTTAAATGATCTCGCCGATAAAAACCTTTACCACAATCTTGGCATACTTCGGTCTTAACACCAGAATGAATTACAGCGTGCAAATTTAAATGTTCTTTTCTTTTAAAACCTAAATTATATATTACGTCATTATATTGTTAAAAAAAAAAATTAATAATAACTGATAATTATTAATAAATATTTACCTTTACAACATACATTACACACAAATGGTCGTTCTGGATTATGACCTAATTTATGTCGCTCTAAATGCTCTTTTCGCTTGAGCCCTGCACCACACAAGTCACAAATAAATCTTCTTTCTATTTTATGAGCAACTAAATGTTGTTCAAGCATTTCTTTATCGGGATATGCCATACTACATTCTGGACAACAAAATAATAGAGTACCATCCAAGGCAGTAGCAATATGTATTTGCCCAGGTCGTGGTTTTCGAGCAGCTGGTGGTTTCTTTTTATACTTTTTTTTTCTTTTACCTTTTTCCTAAAAAATAAAATTGTTTAAATAATAAATATAGATTTTTTTAGTAAAAACACTACAAAAATATTATTATTTAATTTAGATTACTCATTTTAAATAATAAGAACTAAAAATTAATAAAAAATTGAACTCATAAAATTAGCATGGACCTGTTATAACCCTATAAATATGGAATTATAGAGTGCCAACATTCAGGAGTTGTTTGTATGTGGAAAGGAAGTTTCATTGGCACAATCCATCAGTTTTTATAAAGAAGGAAGATAGATAATAAACTTATCACATTAATTAATGCGATTATGTAATGGCGTTACAAATATTTTAATTGTGTTAACTGTCACAAACATGACATATATGTACTTATTTAATTAAATAAATAAATGATGACAGTACTAAGTAATGGATAACAAATATCTGTAGCGTAGTCAGTAAAAATTAATTTTTTTTTTTTTTACATAACCACTAATTTATTTTAATTGGTTGACTTTTGATTACAATTGAGTTTCAGGAAGTAAAGAAGTATGTACCTAACTACATAGTTAAAAGTAGAGCTGCTTATTTACACGTGTATACAAAAACACCTGAAATAAAATTGTGTTGGAAATCGTGAAATTCAGAATTCATGTGAATTTAAAAATACACATTATTCACAAATACCACACAACATAAGATAAAAATACGTGAATTCAAATATTTTATTATTACTTAATTAAAATAATAATAAAAAGTCGGCTATGACACAAGACATTATTTTGTTTTAGAGAAAAAAAAAAAAAAGTTATTAAAAATAAAATAAATTGACATAACATAAGATGCTGCTCGATGAATCCAATGTAGATACAATACAAAGAAACTTGTAATTTTCATATAGATAACACAAAAAGCACTATCCTCATGCAATTTTTTCCTTTATAATTATTATTGTCACTTGATTTAAATGTTACCCTTTACAATAAGATGAAAATTTAATTAAGAGGACGCTACACCCGTAATGTGTTGTCTCTGTATTTCTAAAATGCAATAAGGTGCAATAAAACACATGTTGAACCTCTAGTTGAAAACATTCTACTCAAAAAATAATAAAATTTTTGTTAAAAATGGATGTTATATAAATTCAAATTTTGAAGTATTAAGAAAATTTTATAATTAAATCTGAAATTATTACACAAAAAAGATCTTCCAAATAGGAAGAAAAAATTAATTACATTATGCATGCATGTACCAAATCTGTTGAAAATTTCTTAGTATGTATAACCACTTTAGTACTTCCCCAGGTCACTCTAAAAATAATTTTAATACAAGGTAATTTGGCCAAAATATTAAGCAGCAAAGTATAAAAGATAAGTAATAATAAAATTAAATTAAATTAATTAAGTTACAATATGGCTGCATTCGAATTGTGTGAATAGTTTTTTCGAGACAGAGCCGAATTGCATGCATATATTTTTTGGGCTACAGTTGAGCTGCAGCCTAATGTGTCGTTTCCAGTGTTGGAGACCGGTAAATTCCGGCCTGATTATATTTTAGCTGTAGGTCAGTTACAGTATGAGTAATTATCATAACCAAGATAATTATCAACAGTTTCTATGAGTGTTATAGCACTAATTGCTATGCTCCTCAATACCATCGCTTCATTTCACCCAATCCTTATACGTCCTTCGAATTGCTGTTCAACGTGGGACATTTCGGTTTGATTATCTGTGATGATCGATAAGCTTGATACGGTTTGTACTTGAATTCATAGTAGGCTAGGTAATTAACGATATTAACCGGACTTTATAGTAAATTATCATATTTTCCTTATTGATCATAACATTTATATGTAGTTTACACATTATATATGGTCACAATGTGAACTTCATAGGTAAATCAAAAAAAAAAAAATTGAATGTCGAAATTAATCTTGTTCACTATTATGTTAACACTGTATCAACAATCGCAGCAATTCAACTGACACAAAAAAATCAGGCATGCAACTCAATCCCCACATGAAAAAACCATGTAAAGAAGTCAACTTATAAAATGATTTTCACACACAATTCGGAACTGTCATATAATATATACAATATACATTATTCACAGCTAAAAAATCATAGTTACTTGACTATTAGCATCTTCGTACACAACCAATTCATTGTTGCCATCATCCTGATTACCAGATGATTCCAAACTATCTCTTTTATTATTATCAGGTGAAAATTTTAAAAAGTGTCCAATAGGTATATTATCATGATTCATTGATATATAATCAGCCAATGAAACAGAATTATTTGCATTGGATGAATACATTACATATTGATTTCCTGAAAACAAATGTAATATTTAAATAAAAGTTTAAAAACAGAGCACATTTAATTTAAAAATCGTAATTATAGACCAGAATTATATGCATCTGCATTTTCATATTGAATGTATGCAGTTTAACAAGGATTTGAAATGCTTACATTTCAAATTTACTTTTCAGTTTTTCATAGCCTAATTTGTGTTATGCATATAAATGCATATTTAGAAGATGTATATTTTGTTACAGCGCGTATAGTATAGTTATCATATTTTATGTAATCATAAAATTAAATATTTTATTTCTCCTTTTTTGAATTTTTAATAACTCATAAAAATTATTTTTACTTTATTTCATATTTCAAGTTACATCAAGATTAAAACAAAATTAAGTTATTATATTATATTAATTTATTAGTAGCACGGTACCTGAACACTTTGTTGCCTAAAAAAACCCCCCGTCAAAATCCATTCAACTTGTATAAACAGAATAAACTCCACAATCATATTTATTTAGATAAGTGGTTCCCAACAGGGAAATTACTGCTCCCTTGTGGATATTTTTAATATTCAGGGGGCGTTTTACTGAAGGTAAAAGGGGACAATTATAAATGATATTCCTTTCTACATTTACAATTATCTATAAAGTTCATCAGTGAAAACTGATGATGATGCCACATGTAATACAAGCAGGATTGTATTGTAGGTAGTCAAAAGAGTAGAAGATATAAAAAAATATATTAAAACGAATAAAAATTCAAGTCATATGCTGTTATCATATTATGACTGTATACCAAATCTGATAAAGATAATTTATTTTTGTCTCTTTACATCTAGCTCCATTTTGTATAATTACTGATAATGTTATCGATAACACCTATATAAATAAAATTTGAAAACCAGTTATAAAACATACAACTCAACATAATCATGCTCCTGATCAGTGGTCAAGCCAGGATTTCTCAATGCGAGTATAATTTTTCTTAAATTTTATTTATACTTTATACAATGTTCAATTATAAAATTTTAAATAAAAAAAAAACAATTTTTTTAATTTTGTTTCAACACTTGTAATATGAATTTAATAATTTAATGTAATTTTAATACATTTTTCACTATTTTTATATTTGCTCTTTTGTTTTGAATTTATATAAGTAAATGTGCATTAGGAAATATATGAACAAGAAGATCTAAGATTCATTGAGCCACATATCCTTTCAATAAAGTCCGCACACAAAAAAGTGGCAGCTGACCGTCACAAATCAAGTACATTTTTCAATGTAGGGGCTTATTAAACTTTTTGTAAAAATTTTTCTTAGTTTTTTTTAAAAATGTTCCTTTTTTTTGTATTATTATATTTTTATTTCTAACATAGGAAAACATCAACCTCAGTCAGGCAGTCATTGGGATTTTTTATAAACTTATTTTATAAAACAAAATCAATAAAATCATTTTTTTAGTAGATATTTTATTTTATAAATAAACATTGTCTAGTATCGTTATTATTTTTTTTTTATAAAAATCAAAATTTTATCTGATTTTTAAAAAATTGTAAGGTAATTTACATCCATGATAAACAAAAGGATCTAAGGGGTTACTAAAAAAAGGTTGAGAAACACTAAATAATATCATCGTGTTATCATGGTTAAATCTTGCCAAATTCGATTTAGCCATTCACAGATTTCTCCGTACATACAGAATAAACTTTTAAATTGTATTTGATGATTGTCATGCTTACCAAAGTACTTAACTGGGCTATTTAAATCCTGTTTGAAACGACTACATTTTAATTTAAAAAAAAAAAAATTTTTGTTGAAATTAATGTCATTGTAATTATAATAATGATTATGCCCTAAAAATTTGCATTCAAAAATATTGATTTGTCCCAGAGTTAAGAGTGGCAAGAGACTTCTGGGACATACTGTATAAATAAATATATTGAGGTTAATGAAGTTATTAATAAATATACATTTTTCTCTTGCTGTAAAATGTTTTATGTACAGTAAATTCATGATGCATGTTTTGCATTTATTTGTGAATAAATGCAATGAATACCTATTTATAATTTACTACATTTTCATTGCATATAATTCCAGTTTCTTATAATATATGTAGTTTTTATTTACCTGAATCTTGTTCATTTTGTATTCTTAAACGTTTGTCCGCCTGATTGTCTTTTTGATCGCCAATTAATTTGTTTTCTTGCTGATTACGCCGCACTACCATGTCTTGATTTACCACTACTGCCAATGGAAATGGCATACCATTACTATCTGTGCCGCTTTGTTCGATAATTACTGGTTTAACATCTTGTATCATTTCCTGTAATTATAATATATAATATTAATATAATAAAGTTTAATAACACATTAAAAACTAAAATATATAAATTAATATCATAAGGAAATAATTACCTGGTCTTCTTGAACATCTTGCAATAAATCAGACGATTGCATTGAATCATTGTTATTATTATGTATTTGGTCATTTGAAACATCACCTTCTTGTTGTATCTAAATAATATATATGTAAGTATAAATATATTGAAATTAAGTAAATAAATATGCTTTAGTAAATACTTACTTGAAGTTGAATGCTTCCATTATCTTGTTGTTGGTTATATGCTAACTGTAACACTGGTCCAAAAACTGGCAATAATTTATCTCCAGATATACCGCCTTGGCCAACTACTTGAATTTGTATAGTTTGGCTTTGTTCACCAGGCTTTGAACCAGGAACAGTAATGGGAATAGTAAATATCTAATAAAAAAAAAAAAAAAAAGATGTATAATTAAAAATATAATTATTATTGGAATGTAAAATATACAAAATTACTTGGCCTTGTTGGTTTGATGATCCAACTCCAGCTAAATTTACTGCGAAACCATTTGAATCAAGGGGCCTCAAGTAAGTTATTCCTGCTTCATCACTGTTCAATAATGCAACAACTTGTCCACTAGTATTTGAAGTATTAACTACTGTATTAGCATTGACAGTTGTAGTTTGCTGTTGGACATTAGTATACTTATTGCCTGAATTCACTTGAGTCATATTTGCACTTGAACAAGTATTGAATGAAGTTGCCGGCGCAGCGGTCACAAATGTTGGATAACTTCCAGTGTTCATACTTTGATCTAAAAAAATATTTTAAAACTTATATATTTTCTACTAGTATAACTAAATATTTAAAAATAAATTTTAAAACCACCACAAAAAAAAATATAATATAATGTAGGTAATCTCATTCTCTAGTAATTTAATTATATTCAATTATAATAGCAAAAATGTCTTGATAGATTAGTTTTAGGCATATTTTGTTGTGAGAACCACCAGCTAGAAGAAAACATAAGATTGATTGTTAGATATCTCTACCAAGTTTTATACCAAATAATTATTTTTTAATTTCAAAACATTCAGATGGTTAAGGATATTGAATATATATATATAATTACTATAGGTATGTAGGCACGATATAAAATCAAAGATTAAATGTTGAATTTCACTTTCCTAAATAGCGAATTTTTGTACAAATCTATAATTATATTCAGGACCAATTAAGTCGGTATCAACCTATATTAAACAAATATGTAATTCTATTTTCTTTAAAATATAAGTATTTGATTAACATCTTCTTATTAATTCAAATTATTCATATGAATTTATGAATCAAGTTGTAAATTGAGCATACCTACCGTATTCCATATAAAATATTTACTCATCAAAGTAAACAAATGTTTTTATATGAAGCTAAACTTACTGAGGTACATGTTTAATAACTTAAATTAATACATCGTTTTTTTACCTACTTATTTATGTTTATATAAAACTTGTAATATAATAATCAATATAATTTTAGAAATCCCATTCGAAATTTCAAAAATTACTGAACCATTATGAAATGAGGTAGGTAATTTCAAAAATTTTATGATAATTAAACTTTGAATTAAATATGCATTTCATTCGTCAATTTTTTATGAAATAGGTAATAATTAAGGCTTATCTATATACACGATGGATATAATGCGTCCATGGACAAGTGTGTTTATGTACAAAAGTATGTTTTATTATCATGTCAGAGTACACTGACTGTATAAACGGTTATAGATCGATAACTGTAACTATATAGACCTAGTTATCATTTAATAGATATAAATAATGACTAAGATCATATCACAATTATTTCAGTTTTTTTCTATAAAAACAACTGTGAGCACAAATCAATTTTACGTAATAACATTTAAATTGCTTCGAAGTATTCACAAGTCTTTAAAGATAGACTCTTTATAGTTAATACCAACTTAGAGCCACTTTAAAATCTGCATACATTTTAAAAATATCACCTACGTGCATATTTAAATAATAACAATTAATTTTTAAATAATTTAAAAGATAATTTTACAATAATAATCTTATTTAAGAAGTAATAATATTGTTCTGTGGAAATAAAGTCATTAGGTATAGTTTTGCACATGCTCGCACTGCATGTCCGTGGCCGCATTATATCCATGGTGTCCATAGATCTAGCCACTTCTAATAATAATACAATTAAGTAGATACATATAAAATATAATATAGAAATAAGGAACATTCAATTATTTTAATATTAAATCAATCTATTTTGGTATAAATAATGAATTCTATACCTACCAACAAAACAGATTATGAAAACATTTATCATACAAGTACTAACAAAAATAATACTAATAATATGGCCTTGATTGCTTATTATTAGGTGCATGCAAAACAAATTTTAACTTCATTTGTTAAAAAAAAATATGAATGCTACTAAAATATATAGTATATCAAGTATATCAACCTTTCAAAAATTCAGGGCATAAAATTCAACAATAAGAATGAAATAATCATACATTTTAGATTCTGCACAGAAGTGCTTTTACAGTGATGTTTATTTTTTTCCTGTATACCTACACTTTTTCGTATGGATCTACTAGTCAAAAAGTCTCGATCAGTAACTTTTTGAAACCGAATTGACCTCTAGTTGATACTTTAGAGAGGTTATTTTATTGAATTTTTTAATTAAAAAATTTAATTCTTCAATTTTTTTTTTTTTTGAAAAAAACTACCCAAAATTTGACAAAAAAGGCTTGGAAACCATCATTTTTTGATATAAACTTTATGAAAATTTAAACATAAATAGACAATCAGAAACAATATGAGAAACATTTTGGCACAAGAAAATTTTGAAAATGTGAAAAAAATTTTGGACATTTTTCTAACATTTTTTTTCTTTTCTTTATTTATTAGATAAAAAAAAGTACAATTAAGTAAAGACAAGAAAGCTGGACATACTTTGATATTCTGCGCTCTTTGTGTCAGATACTCTTGGTGGGTGTGTTGAAAATGACAACTATTATTATATTTTATATTATTAACTTCCTTTGTTCAGAATCATTTTATATATATTATATATAACAAAATCGTTCTTATCGTTTTATAAGAAACAATTTATCATTTCTTTAAAATTCTTCACACCTATCAAGAGTATTTAACCCAATAGCGAAGAACACACTACCTAAGGTGCAAAGTACCTTGATACATTTTTATCAATAAAACGGACAAGGAGTATTTTAGTATCTGTATTTATTTATTTTTTATTAAGTATTTGAAAATTGAATATACTATGAAATAGAGTATTAAATTAGCCTTATATCTATAGCATTAAAGGCAAGTATTATAATAACAATAATTGTTATTTTTTATGATTAATAGATTAAAATATTCAAGATTGAAAAAAAGATACTATTGAGAACAAAAAACATATAGGTATAGAAGGTACTTAATAATTTATTAAATTACATTAAATAAACAAATTAAGAAGGTACTTTTCGAGGTACTTTTGTACACTTTTATTTAATTTAGACCTAATGGTACATTTAGCTGAAGGTCAATCGGTTACAAAGTATTATTTCATTTATTAATATAGGGTACCTAGATTATTAAAATATGCTTATCCAGTAGAAAGTATTTTTTTCTAAATAATTTTATTCCAAGATTCTACAAATAGTAAAAACATAGGTAATTATTAATGTACTGACAAAACCCCTGAATCTAGTATGTAACTTTAGAAAATATTGCAATCAAAATAGATTTAATAATCTAATTTTCAAGCTTATTTAAAAAATATTTTTAATCAAATACCAAAGTATGTTTGATTTTTAGTTGGTTTAATAAAATTAAAGTTCAAAGTACAATTATTGTTTCATTGATAATTAGAACTTTATATTTTTCTATAATTTACAATCAACTGAAATATATATATTCAAGGTTACTCAGGGGTATTGTTAATAAACATGAGTGTTTTCAATGAACTTTATAATTTTTTTTTTTGAAAAATATGAATTTTGTTTGATGCTATAATATAGGTTTAGAGGTAAATATATATCTAACTGTAATGATGAAGACTAAAAAATAATAAATTAGAAATATGGATGCATTAGCTGATAGATTAAATGAAAAAACAATAAATAAGTTTTTTGAGAATTACCAAAATTCTTATAAAAAAAATAATATATATATATATCAGTCAAGTTTTCTAAAAGTAATTTAGTATCATGCAAAACAAAAATAAGAAAGTACTTCAATTTTAATTAAATGTTAAGCAATGATAGAATTATAAATCAATATTGGTTGGTTAACAATAATTACCAATTTTAGTACTCTGATGTTAATTTGTTTTGCGTTGAAAAATATTCAGATTAGACAAAAATATAAAGCAACAATAATAATTAGAACTGCATCTGTAACTATGACTTTTTACCTACCGTTAGGCAGTGGATTTTAAGTTTTAACATTTTCTTGTGTGGACATTCAAAAAGCTATATACAGCCGTTATTAACCAAAGAAATGAAGTGTTGTGTGATTATATTTTAGTTTCGTTTGATCAATGGATTAGATACTCCGAATGATGCGTGGGTAATAGTACGTATATCTTTTTTCAAACTGAATGCAATATTAATCATACATATCTAATTCGAACCGAAGCAAAAAATAACAAAAAAAAAAAATGTCAACGCGGCAAAAAACCCGTGAAAACGAGAAGTACGATACAAAAGTATAATTAAAAACCAACACGTCAAAATAGATTTATCTCGAATTTCTAGCGACTACCCGAAAAATGCACACGCACAAGAATGTGTCTTAAAGAGTAAATCACACGCAGGCATATAGCAAATACACACACACACACATACTCACTTATTTACACTCGCTCACATTATAAGTATATTCACACAGGCTCGCAATACATACAAGTCACAAACCGTACACGCTTTCACTTTCCATCTAGTCGCGTATATAATGAAGAAAAAAAAATTGTATTATTTCAGAGAACCAGGATGTGACAAGACCTACTTAATATCTAAACATCAAAAATGGACCATAGGTACTTTCTCGAAACAGTCCTCACGAATCATCGTGGTCCAGACCGATAAATAACATAATAATATTGTTATGAGAAATATTATGTTACGTCGACAATGTAGTGCATCCAACACACCTCGTATGGTTTTCTTCTGGTCCGGGTGTACGTTGCTTTTTTTATATCATTGGATTTGTTTCTGCCGTCATCGATAAAAGGTATCGGCGAAAAACTGATCACGAAATCGGTCGTCGGCAGAAAACCATACGGCATGTGTCGTACTGCCGTTATCGCGGGAAGAACACAACGCGACGCGTGTGAGGCGGGAATACAAAAAAAAAAAAAAAACTAAATAAAAACTGTGAAAAAATGCTCCTAGGAGAGGGACAGTACAATGGTGGCGGGCGGTAGCGGCGATTACACACCACCGTTGACCCAAGTCGGGATGAAAACACACGCACACACACACACGGTTAATAATACACATGTGCGCCACGTAAAGGTAGGGGCAGAGCCATTTTGGAGAGAAGGCCCTGTTCACTGGTGTACGGGTGAGCGTAAGCGGGGACGACAGTCGGTGGTGGCGGCGGCAGTGGAGGCGACGATACGGCACTACAGCAACAACACTAACGACGAAAACTCGACTGCGAATACTCACCGCTCAGACGTCAGCTTTCGGTGGCCCCGATTCGACGTCCTCGCACGACGGGGCTGCTTTTTCTGAATGGGATGAAGCGTTTTTCTTGATTTTTGTTACCCTCGCTGTAAATTTCGAAAATTTTCACCGAACAAATTGGAACTAAAATTATATACAAAAAAAAAAATTAATATTAAAAGTACGAAATCACTAATCGTACTACATCACACGAGCTATGCTCGGTTCTCGTCGACTGGAACACGACCGCTAGTTAAAACTACGGAATACCTTTCGCCATCCACGTACACGCCATTGCGAATGAATGTTTTCACCGAGCGTCCAGTGCTGCCACTTATCGGACTGTCAATTCTTCAGCTTGCGCTGCTCGCTCAACCCGCACACGGTATTGCCGTACTATCGGTCGCCGACCTTGCTGTAACCACATTACTTGTTGAGCATTGTTGACTTGTTCGTATACCCACTGACCTTCGAAGGCCCCTTATCGTCGGGCAGAATCTTACGTTGGCTACACTGTATTTACCGTTATGCTTAAATGCTTAATGAAAGGCGGGATCTTGTCAAAAGCAGCTGTGGTTATTTAATAATTTTTCCCACAAATTCTTATTTCTCGTAATATATATTATTATTCTTCATACTAAATGTAGGAATTATTTATAGATATCAAACAAAAATTTTCCAGCAACAATTTATTAAAATTCCATGATAAGGAAAAATATTTTTCATAGGAAAAATGGAGGAAAAGATGAAAAAAAATAATAAAACATTTTTTAATTTTTATTAATAACACTCAAACTAAATAATTTATAAATTTAATGTCTCAACAAAATAAAGTAAATAGTAATTTTACACTTACAAGTGTGCTAAATAGTATTGCATTGACTATTTTTATTTCAATATTTTACAATTTGAAATCATGATATAAATTACTAACATGTTTAATACAGTATTTGAAAAAAAACTTGTGCTTGTTGGAATTGCTTAGGGAAATACAACAAGTGATGGGGTACAAATGTATGGTAAGAGAAGTTCAGTATATCCATTAAATGGAAACAAAAAACAGTTGTTTTTATTATACCAATTTATGTATTAGTGCAAATTCTTATACATATTGTAAAGAACCAAATGAAAAAATGATTATTTGCTAATTAAAAAATATTGTAGAAATATTTATAATACATTAAAAAAAGAAGAAAAATGTACAAGCTGTTTAAAAAAATCCAACACTATAATTTTTGTTTACATTTAAACCCAACAAACCAAAACATTTTCATTTCAATTTTATATAATTTTAATACCAATGTAAACTAAATCTTTTTAACACAAATGGTAACACAATTTATTAAGTAGACAAAAACTTGTTTTATAAAAATAATTATATTTTTTGCATGATATAAAATGTCTAATCATATACATTAAAATTTTTAAACAAATTATTCTGAAAAGTTTTTGTCTTCAAACAAGTTAAAAATTATGGCAATATTTATTAAATTGATAACATTTATAATCAACAAAAACATAACAAAAGCAAAATATAAAAGAAAGATTTCAATTTAATTGCACTTTAAAAAGAAATAAAATCCCAATCAACCAAAAAAAAAAACTGTCAAGATTAATTTATATTTAACTTTTTTTTAACAATAGATATGTTATTACAGTTATATACAAGGAACATAATGATTAGACATAGGAAAGAATAATAATTACTCTCATCATGTAAAATTGAGACTGCCTTTTTAACAATTATTATTGATTGTTTGTCTAATATCATTGTATAAATATATACATATATATTGCTAGAACAGGTTAAATAAAAATGTTTAGCAAAAATACAATTATACTTTTTCATTCAATTTAATATGGTATCTGTTTATATTAAAATATACTACCTATAATTCTGTTCAAGCAAAAAAACGTTTAACTTAACTCATAAAATAACTACAATTTTACAGAAAAAAAACCTAGTTTGATTTAAGCTAGATAATTCATAATTAATTAAAGAGAACAATTTATTACATTAACAATAATTTTGAAGCCCATAATTAATATTTTTACATCATTTATGTACAAAAAAAAAAAAAAATGTATGTATGTATATATATATATATATATATATATATCTTGAGAAGACATATTCAAATATAACAAGACATTTTTCAAACTTTTAATAACGAATGAATTACCATTAAGGAATGCCATTTATTTCTTGCTGAAAATAATTTAATTTGGCACGCTTGGCTTGAGGTTCTTGGAAATTATCGGTATAATTAGTATCTGGTTCTTTTGATTCTTCAAAATTACTTTCTTGTTCCTCTTCAACTTCTTCACCAATTACTTGTTGTTGATCTCCATTTTCAATTCCATTTTTAGAAGATTGTTCTTGATTGAATGTTTTAGACTTCAAAATTAAAACAATATATAAACATAAATATAAAAATTATATAATTTGTATGTATGAATATTAAATACTGTGGCTTGAGCCATGGAAACCATGAATATAATGGATTTATGGAAATGCAGTGTGAGCATGCACTAAATAGTTTCATTATTATGTCAAGGTACACTATACATTTTATTATATATCTGGACACTGATAAAATTATTATTATTTATTATCTGTGAAATATTTTTTAAATACTAACTTTGTAATTCTCTGTTTACAATATACTATACTGTACCTAGCCTGATGAAATACGTTATCTACCATAACCAAAGGCACGGCCCGTCCTGAAAATTGAAATACCTTTCGACTTGCTGAGAAAAGTGGAGACATTTCAACTTGAATATCGTCAGTTGCGATTTCATAGTTTATAATCAATGATTCAAATCGAAATATCACAGGGTTGCATAAAAAGTTGAATGATATTGTCAATTTTCGTAATGGTCAACAAGTAAAGTGAGTCATTCCCTTGGTAGGGACACAACCATCATTAAAATAAAATATGGACACTGACAAAGATATTATATTAATAAGTTATATTATCACACAGTATTAGAATTAGCCAAGGTGTATCTATAATAATCCACCTTAGTATTACTTTAAAATTATTATTTATTATATCATAAAATTTTTATATAATAGTATTGTATTTTAATTACAAGTACAAGTAGGCTTGTACTAAAATGAAAGTGCTTGTTAGAACTTTAGTGGGATGTCAATAATGCATTTTAAAACAAGGTTCAAAGTTATGAAGCATCAATTTATTTAATATCTGTTACACACTGAAAAAAAAACAAGGATGGAACATTTTTGAAATCAAAATAAAAAATTATAACCAAAAAATAAAATAAAACAAAATAAAAAAAAAAAAGCCGGACATATTTCGCACGACGGGTGGTATTCTCTTGACGGGCGTATTAAATTTTAAAGAAACGATAAATCATTTCTTCAGTAAAACGATTCAGAACGAAGGAAGTTAATAATATAAGAAAAAAAAAATATCAGACCCGGAATTATTTGCACTAAAACGTACGAAATATGCATGCATTTATTCAATTAATGTATTATTGAAATATACACTAAAAATGTATTAACATGTAACAAAATATGATATTAAGTGAATAAAACAATAAAATTAAAAAGTA
>JAIPRM010000835.1:0-27552 GCA_025469315.1 Stegophylla sp. TES_Ste_2020 | reverse complement strand
ACTAGGGGAGGCGATGTGCCTCCTACGAATTTTAAAAAAGTAAAAAGAAAAGTATAAAGTCGATGTTTATTTAATGTATTTTTGTCTATTCGCCCCTTCCCACACAGGTTCTGCCCCTCAAATTAATCGCACAAAAAATAAACATCATTGCAAAAAGGAAGTTAATAATATAAATATAAAATAAGTAGGTTAGATACTGTTATTTAATAGTGTAAAGTAAACATAAACATATACAATATACATGTTTACATATACATATAATAGTGTGTACATACACAAGCTGTCCGTGTAATATGTGACAACTGATAATGCATTGTGGTTCTTAGAAATGTATTTGGGCGGCAGTCCAAAGGCCACACCGTAATTACCGACTTGTATAGTATTAAATCGAAAAATATGTACGATAAGATAAGCAAATAACAAATACCTACGGTACTTTCGAGTTTTTTTCAGTCTTACCCTTGTAAAATGTTTAATTCTTTGTGCGTAAGAAATTTTATTGCACCAAAATATTCGCAATGAAATTTTCTATCTAAGCATCAAATTTCAAAACAATCGGTTAAGCCAATGTTCTTATATGTACGTTAAAGTGCGTAATTTTAAGTAAAACTAACGAATTCAGTCGAAATTCTAACTTCAAACGGGTTTAAAAAAAAAAAAGTTGACAAACGATTTTTGAGATTTTTTCAGATCAATTAGACAAATATGTCAGTGAGATCATATTAAATTTTCAAGTCTTAATATCAAAAATCAAAAATTTTATTGCATAAAAACTAACAAAAAACGAGCTATTTCCGAAATTTTCAAAATGATGCACTTAACTCAAAATTGATCAAATCTTTTCGAAATTTTTATGAAATTTTTTCGTGACTATTTTTAGTGGTTGGTGAAAATTTCAAGTCCTTTGCTGTATTGTTTTAGAAGATATGTCAAAAAGTAATTTTCAATTTTACGGAAATTGCATATTTTGCAGTTTTTTGAAAATTTTTTTTCAGTTTTTTCGCATTATTAAAAAAAATATTGAGAAATTTGAAAAATGACTTCTCAAAAGTACTAACTAGATCCGATTTTGGATCTATAAAGTTACTGATCGAAACTTTTGGACCAGTGGTTCTATACGAAAAAGTGTTTACAGTGAAGAAAAAAAAATAAAATAAACATCATTGTAAAAACATAAGCTTCTTCACTATGTTCAGAATCTAAAATAAATAATGAAAATAAAAATAAAACAAAATCGAAGATGACAAAAAAAAATTTATTTGTTATTTCAATTATAATATATCATATGGATTATCATAACTACTAGAGTCTAGATTTTTAGGTTTTTGCAAATCGTTATTCAGTGTATGCAGTTTTATGGGAGTCAGAAATGTGGACAATTTAGTCTGTATAGAGTACAAAGGAAATTTTTTTTTTTGCATATTTGAGAATATTATAAAGGATAAGAGAATATTTAGCTTTATTGACATATTTTAGAATATCTTATACATTTATTGTAAAACAGACAGATTTAATTTTTTTATTAATATTATTATTCAATTAAATTTAATAAAATAAAAAAAAAAACAGTTTTCAATTAAAATTTTTTATGAGCTGTAATTTAGTATTAACATTGTGTTAAGTTGATCACACTACTTATACATCTGTTATTCTGTGATTATACGCCATGCTACTATAACTTAGCGAAGTGTGTAGTCTTGTGTATACTTCACCATATTAAATATATAAAAGAATAATGTTTTTGTTATTTAAAATAATATGTAAAATGAATTATATATGATATAATACTATGCTAGATATCTATTCTTTTTGCGTTTTTTCAGGGTCTGTGAATCCCAATTTTAAATCATTAAAAGCCGTTCCGTAGACAACTGCCAGTTCTGAATCTTTTTGTATTGCATTTTTTTTTTTTTTTTTTTTTTTATGCACGTTAAAGCATATTTTGTGATTTTTTGACTATTTTTGCATATTTTTGTATTTTTTAGAGAATATATCAAACAATTTATTAGCATAAAACTTTAACTTTTTTATGACATAAAAATCCGGATCCTAATCATAACATATTATATACAAATTGGCTGTACATAACCTAAATGTGTTGTATTAATATTTATTATGTATATTACATATTTATACTTCTCATTATTAAAACTATTTAGTCATTCAGAAAGTTTCTGAACAGAAAATATAAATGTTCCCAAATAAACTGAAAATCAGATATGAGTTTTACTAAAGTGTTCAGAGAATTATTATTATTTTTTTTCATATAATATATCTATCATATGTTACATCTATTGTTTGTTATTTACAGTAAAATTTGTTACATTATTATACAGTGACGTACACAGGGGTAGGGTTTTAGGGTTCTAACTAGGGTTGTCAACTCTTATTTACGGATAGGCGGGAAACCGGATATTTATAAGCGGGATTGGACGAAAAAAAGCAGGACATACCTACAAATTTTCAGAAACGAAAGAAAAACGATTTTAATCATTTTTATTTAAAATTTGAAATAAAATCAACATACAATTTACCTACCCTATCACAAGACAATTAGTTTTTCTTTTTGAAAGAGTACTTGTCTTGGGATTTGGCACTGAAATGAATCTATAAATACTACTGATGTTTGACAAAACCGGTTCGTGCAATCGAGTCAATCGGAATTTCGGACGGAAAATAGTTTCATATGCGCAAAATAAAAATGTAATAGTTATTTTTAATAGGACTTAAGACAGGTTTACTAAGAAGCGGGACAGTCAGCATCCTGCGGACACACATCACCGGACGCATTATTTGAGCCCTGGATACAGGACATCTCACCTCACGTAGGACAGTTGGCAACCCAAGTTCTAACCCTCCCCAAAATTTCATGCTCGTCTTAAATTTTATTTTTTGTTAAATAATATGTCTATTGTCTATGAACTATAGTCTTTTGAACAAACAACTATACGATTCGAAAATTGAAATTATCACTAAAGTAGGCCGCTATTTGTGACACATAGCTATGTTTACAATAAGGAAATGTTGATGGTATTTACTAGTTTAGCTATAGAGCAGGGGGACTATGGAGCACAAAGTCCCCCCTAGGACATTGATCAACCTATATTGAAAACCCTAACCGAACTAAAATCATGCGTACGCTACTGTAATTATATTCTATATTATGTTATACATAATAATTTTGAAATTTGGTTTTGTTTTCCTTAAAACTTGGTTTTTGTTATCAATAAAATGATGTTTTATCAATAATCAAAAACAATATTTTCAAAACTAATAAATAATGATAAATAAAAAAGTATAGACATGATAGTGAGACATGCTTCATACCACAGGTATTCTTTGTTTCTCGGGTCAGATATTCTTGGTGGGTGAGTAAAATTTTAAAGAAACAATAAATTATTTCTTCAATAAGATGATTCTGGACGAAGGAAGTTAGTATTTTAAACAATAATAGCTATCATTATCAATAAACTCACCAAGAGTATGTGACCCGAAGAACAAAGAATATCTATAGTACGATGTCCAGCTTTCTTGTCTATACTTTTTTTTTTTTATTTAATAAATAAAGAATAGGAAAAAGTGTTGGAAAAATATCCAAAATTTCTTTTTCACATTTTCAAAATTTTTATACCCCAAAATGATCCTCATATTATTGTCCATCTATGTTTAAATTTTCATTAAGTTAGGATCAAAAAATGATGGTTTCCAAGTCTTTTTTGTAAAATGTTAGATAGTTTTTCCAAAAAGATAAAATTGAAAAACTGATTATAAAAAATGAAAATACCAACCAGAGGCAAATCCGGTTTCAAAAATTTGCTGATTGAGATTTTTATACAAGTATTTTTATACAAAAGTGTTGATAGAAAAAAAAAGTGTGTACTTTGAACGTCGGGTAAGATACTCTTAAAGGGTGTATTGGATTTTAAAGAAACGATAAATCATTTCTTCAATAAAACAATTCTCAAAGAAGCTTCAACTAATACACAATAATTATTATCAGTTTTGAAGAATTAAAATTAAATATTGAACTATAAATAATTTGTTACATACAAATTTATGAAAAACAAAAATTGAATTTTCATATATTCATATACTTAATGAATATTCCATAAATAATTTCAATTTATAGTAAAGTATAAGCATCTTAATAAAATGGCTCTAATTATCGGTATTCTGGTAATTGCATATTTTGCTGTACTTTTGTCAATTTATCGACATATTTTCCCCATTTTTGGAAAAAGTATTGAGAAACTGGAAAAATTACCTCTCTAAAGTACCATTTGAGTTCTATAGATACTAATCGAAACTTTTGGACAAGTATTTCTAAACAAAAAGTGTTTCATGAAAGACAAAAAAAAAAAAATAAATAATAATAATAATAATAAACATCACTGAAAAAACATAAGCTTCTTCACTTCATTCAGAATCTAAAACAATATTTTATATTTGGGTTCAAATATAAAGTTTTAAAATTAAAGTCAATAAAGGTTTACTCTTTATATCAACTTAGAACCACTTCAAAATCTGCATAACTTTTGAAAAAGTCAACTACACACTTAGTCATAATTATTATACTAATATTTAAATAACAACTATTAAAATATTATTATAATTTAAATAATAATATTAGTATTATAATAATCATTAATCTTATATATTAAGTAATAACCAATATATATTATATAATATACTAAATGGACTATAATAAGTTCAATATTGGTGCTACTACCATATGCGCTCTACCGGTTTTGCCTGTTCCACAACCATATTATATTGGACAACGACTGTATTTCTTATCAATATATATACAGAGAAACCTCCCTTAACGGACACCTCTAAATAGCGGACTTTTTTTCGGGGACGGGGACATTTTCACTACTTTTGTACAGGAAAACCTCTAAATACAGGACCCTCTAAATAACGGACACTTTTATGACATTGATATTAGTAATTTTTATCTAGTAATCTAGTAATTATTTTGGAATACCAGAATAAAAATCTCAATTATGTATTAAGTTTTCTTATGAGTACATTATTATGCTGTACATATAAGAAATTTGTATCTTATCCGTTCAGTTATTGAAATATTATCGCGTCAACGAAATATTGTAACTAATGCATTGTCCTATGTGCGTTTAGTTGCGTTTGTGATGCCAACGTTTATTGTAGTGCGAATTTATTATACATAAACTAAAGTAACAGATTTTTCTCAGAAATGTTAGTTTTTATTTTTTTAAGATGTATTTTAATTATGATAAGATGTATTAATTAATGTAAAAATAAAATAAAAATTTAGGCAACTGGTTCTTTTTCATAAATGTTAGTTTTATCATGAATGTACAAAATGTACATTTTTAATTAACATAAAAATAATATAAAATAAAATTATTGAATTTATTTATTTATTAAAAAAATGTTTTCCTCTAAATAGCGGACAAAATTTCGGCGACCGAGAGTGTCCGCTATTCAGAGGTTTCACTGTATATAATACTACCCAATATATTATATATATATTGGGTATTTTTGACTTTATTATCTTAATTTTATTTTTATTATATCTTGTTTTCTTTACTTTAAATTATACTTTAGTAGGTTTTATTATAGTCAATTTTATTCCAGTTTCCCGTTGCTCACGTAGACCGTAATTATATTATGATTTTTTTTATATTCTATTTTGTTGTAATATTAGTAATTATTAATAATTATGGCTGTAATGCTGTTTAGAGAATTTTATTGTTCAGTAGTCTTGAATGAAATTGTATGTCATAATTTTTTAGTAGAAAAAGGATTATTAAAAAGTGTCAAAGACAACGCCCCATGTCATAAATGCAGCACTCAAATGCAAATAAAACGAAGGAAATGCCGTAATGGAGAGTGGATGGTTATTTTTCGATGTCCAAAAAAAGGTTGTCAAACAAGATCACCACGAGTGGGCAGCAGCTTTTTTCATTTTACTGACTTGAAACAATGTTGTAACAGTGGTTTAACACTTTGTCAAATTGTTGAGCTTGTATTTATGTTTGTACTGGAATTGCCCACACAAATGGTAATGGATCGGACAGGAAGGAGCTGTGAGTGTGTGACAGACTGGTTTAACTTATGCCGAGAAGTATGCACCGCTGTTTTGAAGACTAAAAAAAAAATGGTTGGAAATGCACAAAATCCAATTCAGATTGACGAGGCTCATTATGCTGGCCGAAGGAAGTACAATAGGGGCAGATTATTAGCTGGAGATGCTGCTCCTTCCTTGGAAGATATAAATGTTGATGTAATTAATAATCGAAATCACGGTGCACGAGTTGATGGTCGCTGGGTATTTGGTTTAAAAAATGGAAACAATTGCCGTTATTTTTATGTTAATTGACGCGATCGAGAAACACTTTTACTGATTATAGAATGTGAGTGCGAGGCAGGATCAGAAATTCATTCTGATGAATAAGCTGCTGATGAAAATACAGGAGCCCATACTCAAAGCATTAAGAGGTCATGGTTGGACGCGAAAATGAAATTAATGAAGAAAATGAGGGGTGTTCCTCTTAATCATTTGCAGTTACATCTGGATTACTATTGCTGGCGACTTTACCGTCAAGATAGTCCTGATCTTTTTCTTGCCTTGTTGGAAGACATTCAGAATGTGTATCAACAATAAAATTAAATACAACTAAAACGAAGTATGGTAGAACACATAACGAAATAAAAACTAGTCGGTAGAGCGCATACCGAAGTGGCACCTCAATATTTTGGTTATTGTTAATATTTATTAAATAATGATAACAATTTTATCGATGTACAGGTATACACAATGTATCTTGACATAAAATATAGCTTAGTGCATGCATACACTGCATGCCCGTGGATGCATTATATCCACGGTTTCCGTAGATTTAGCCACAAATTTTATTTAATCTATTATCTCATCCCAACTTAGTTGAATTACAGGGCATAAAATAGAAAAAAAAAAAATAGATTTAATCTATTCTGTTGCTGAACTACAAATGGCCTGCATTGATTGACAAACAAAACCTAATCAAAGCTTAACTTCAGTGTGTAGATTTATAAAGTATACTAAGACATGATAATAAAAGTTATCTGCATGCGCACACTACATGTTGATGAATGCATTATATCCATTGTGTCAGTAGCTCTAGCCAAAGCAAATATTTAAATACATAAATCATTGAGATGATTTTAATATTTTACCTGTTCAATATTTTCTTCAGTTATTTTTTGAGTATCATCAATAATTTCTTCATGAATATCTTGCACCCCGAATTCACCAGATTCTATTTCTATACCTTGTGTAGGATTGTTTTGAGATACATCTTCGTCTACTTCATTTGTTTCTATTTGATTATGATGGTTAATTGCTTTATCAATATTTAATGTATGATTGAGTTTAGAACTGAAACAACAATATGAAAAATATATTTTTTTGGGGAATATAAAAATTAGTAAGTATATAATAATTAAAACTTACGTATCATATGTCTGATCTAATGCTTGAACAATAACAGGAGCTTGTGGCAATAAAGACTCTTTAAGTGGTGGAGGAAAGGTAATAAAATTTAGGTTGGTTTTAGTCGTACCTCCTGTAAAAATATTTAATTGATCACACATAAATTATCAAAACTAAACATGTTAATTGTGCACATAATTATTGGTCTCTACTGTCTTTGTTAAGCAAGAGCTTAACTAGAGAGAAAACAACCAAGTAAATTATGGCATCTGATAAGTATACTAATATTACACATTTTCTCCAGACAATAAAAAATGAATAATATAAAATAGGCTATAAAACAATTATCATTCTTTGGAAATGCCTAAAATAATATTTTTTTCATTATTATCAAGTAAGAATCCATATCTCATAAGCAATGTGTAAATATTATTATAAATTTAACATTACCTAAAAAATGCCCTCCTATGTTCTCCCCGAGTCTTCAAGTTATTTCTTATTTATTATAAACATTACAGCGTTTTTACTCAAATATTTATTATTAGCAGAATTTGTTTTTACTTTTATTTTCCATAAAAGTATTATATAGAAAATTAAAATTCCTTTAAAATGGTTTTTACTAAATCTTCAAGATAATTTTTTTTTTCGTTTTAACATTCTCATTGAATGAAATTTTTGAAAATAATAAATTCATTGATAGCCTGAGGACCATTTTTATAGGAAATTAAATTTTCTACAAAATAAGCAAAAAAAATTCTGCCCATATTCTATATATATAGGAACTCTTCAATTTTGAAAATAGATTTTCCTCAAGTTGGTACTTTAGAGACGTCATTTTTTAAATTTTTCTAATCTTAAATTTTTTTCTTGGAAAAAAACTACCCAAAATTTGACAAAAAGACTCAGAAACCATAATTTTTTGATCCTAACTTTATGTAAATTTAAACATAGATAGACAATAATATGAGAAACATTCTGAAAGAAAATTTTGAAAATGTCAAAAAAATATTTTTAGACATTTTTCTAACACTATTTTTCTTTTTTTTTCATTTATTAAATAAAAAAAAGTAAAGTAAAGTATAGACAAGACAGCCAGACTTACTTCGCACCACAGATATTCATTCTTCACTCCTCAGGTCAGATACAAAGGGTATACACCCAACAGGTGAGCATATTGAAAATGACGATTATTATTGTTCTATATATTATTAACTTCCTTGTTCAGAATCGTCTGATTGAAGAAATAATTTATTATCATTTCTTTAAAATTCTACACACCCACCAAGAGTCTTTGACTAGAGAAGGGAAAAATATCCAGTTTTTTTTCCTTTTTTTATGAACTGGATAAAAAAATTAAAGTAGAGAAACGTTAAGTGTAGTAAATTAACGTAAGGTAATTACCCAAAGATAAGTTAAGTAAAGCATAGATAAGAAAGTCAAAAATACTTCACACCACAATTATTCTTCGATCCTCGGGTCAGATACTATTGGCAAGGGTGTGTTTGAAATGATAACTATTATTGTTCTTTATAATATTATTAACATTCTTCGCCCAGAATCTTATAATTAAAGAAATGATTCATCTTTTTTTTTAAATTCAACACACCCAGTATTTGACCTGAGTAGTAAAGAATACCCGTGGTGTTAAGTTATGCACAGCTTTCTTGTCTATACTTTACTTTACTTTACTTTACTGATCTTTGCTTTACTTTACTTTTTTTTTTTTTTATTTTAATATTAAATAGAATAAAATCATTTTTTGACAACAACTTTTATTAAGGTAGCTCTAGGTTTGAAAATTTCTAAAACTCTGTTTTATATTAAAATTATTATATTTTACATCAAGTCTATATAAATAAAAATGTACTAATGGTGATTCATTCTCCTAAATAAATTTACATACAATTTAAAATTATTCATTCTTTATGTTGTAAAATGTATTTATAATATTCGACTCTACTAAATATTTATAGAGGATTTATAAATATTAAGTAACAATGAGGTAAAATATACTTTCAGTCTTTTCCTAAACAAATAAGTACATAAAATGTTTCACATATATTACAAATATGCATTTTTCTTAAAACTAAAAGATTGGTTTTTACAGTACTATTGCTTAGTAGGGTAGTATATTAAAATTGTCATATTTTTAATAATATTTAATTACCTGATTGAGATGTTGGAAGTCCATTGTTCACTATTGTTATATGTCTACTATTAGTTTTACTGTATGTTGTGACTGGCAAGACTAGTCGAGACTTCAAAAATGTCAACTGTTGAGGACTTTGCATTTCTGAAGTTTCATTGTTAGCTGCAAACAAATTATAACTAAACATAAGAAATAGCTATTTGATAGAAAATTGTTAATGAAAAATCAAATTTTTTATATAATAGAGTAACAACCAGGGTTAGGGTCTTTAGAATTTGCATAATTTTATTATTTACTGGAACATATAACAGTAACAAATAAATCCATTGCAGAAGGCCACAATATAATATCAGAAATTTGAATGAGTATATTTTTGTATTTTACTTTATTTACTGCCAAGAATTTATTTTATAGTTTTACATATATTACAAAATTATTTTAAACTCAAATTATACAAATGTTTGATCAATAAAAATTAAACAGAAAATCTTATTTGCAAAAAGTACAAATTTTAATACTTTTTCAATGCAATTTATGTGATAAGTAATCTACAACTTATTGTTTGTCATAATATTTAGTAAATCACAAGTAACTTAACTTTTTGTTTAAAATATTTTAAATGCACTAATGATAAAATAAAAAATATTTAAATGCATATTTGTATGGTTTTTTAGTGCTTATTATCATGTTTTTTAGTGCTATAAGTCTCAAATTCCAGTAATGTTATACAATGGACACAACATACAATAAATATATATATACCTTTTTTTAGATTATAATAAAAATTAAAAATGCTGAAATGAGTGAAATATAATGGTAAGTTTACACTTCACTTTGTCATGTGAAATGTTTTTCTCATATGTTAGATGAAAGCTGATAACATCTATCTCTACCAATACCCCAAAATACCACATAGTTGAATATGCCAGATTTTGGAAATGTGGTTTACAATGATTATAATGATTCTAATGTTAAATTAATAATGGTTAAAATAACAGTAATAGTGCATGGTTTCAGGTTTTGTAGACAAAGCTAGTTGGAAATGAGACTACATGACATAGTGAAGAGTGAACCCACCATTAACTTGTTACTAAATATTAAGGACATTAGTAAAAACATTTTAAAATTACTTAATTTGTTGAGTTAACTACTGTTTAGTACTGTCTGATTAAAATGAAGAGAAATTAAAATGAATCTATAAAATGAGTAAAATATATACATAATATAAGGAAAATAGTATCAATTAATAAATGTAAATTATCATAAATAAATACTTCAAACTCTCATCTTTATTTTATCATACATAGTATATGCATATACTAGTACAATATTTTATAATAGCAATGTACTTTAATAGTACAATTATTAAATAATCCTATAAATAATATCTATGAATTATATTAACACCATTGTATTATTATTATTATACCATTGATATGGTTTATATTAAACTAAACAATTAAATGATGTAACCTGGCTTTTAATGGTACTGGACAACTAGGGTTTGGAAGTTATAAGAGCCAAAAAAGGCAAAATATGCACGAAAAAATGATAAAATATATGAAATATGCAAAAAAAAAAAATTTTTTTACTAAAAGTTTATTACTTATTATAAAATCCACATGAAAAAATTCTAAAAACCCATATTTTAAAAAAAATAATGTATTATTGAAAAATAAAATATAGCGCGTAGTCGGTTGGTATTTAAGATTTTATTGAACTGAAAAATAGTTAAACAAATATATTTTCACTAGCCGACCCGTCACGGCTTCGCCCGTGATTGGTTGTTTATTTATGTAGAATTTTTTATTCAAATTTTTTCGTTCAATGTGATCGGCAAGCAAATATAAAAAACGGTTAATTGATAACGTATTGAAATGCTTCTAGCGGTATTATTTAATGATAAACATATAAAATAAATGTTAATTATTAATATGTTATTGATATAGAATTTTATAAAATTTCTGATTATATAACGTTTTTTTTTTTCATCTCCTGTTGAAATCAAAATCAGTATATGATCCGGGTCCCCAGTTCGAGAAAATCTCACGTATAATTTTGTCCATGTGAAAGCACTCTGAACGAAGATCTACGCCAGTACCTAAATGTTTGACCTTGAATTTTGTTGATCGTAATCGCAATAGCTACACCCTTGCACTTCGTTGTCCGAAAAAACCTCCCCGTCAAAATCAGTTCTGAAAGAATAAACTCAACAAATGTATTTATTTAAATGATCGTGTTGTCATAGTTAATTTCCGCCAAATTCAGTTTAGCCATTTGAAGATTAGCCCAAACAGAATAATAAACTCTTCAATTTTTTATTTATTTAAATCATCGTATTGTTATGGTTACCAAAGTACTTTGCCGTGCCACACAATATATGTATATAATATAGGTACAATTTGTTTTAATTTTTATGAACTTTATATTTTTTTTTTTATTGAAAAAAGTGGTACTAAAACCTTCAGCAGAGTGTCGGGTATAACAGTAAAAAATTTTAGCCAAAACGGTTCAGCGCGGTCGTAGAAAAACCCTTACAATTTTATATAATAGTATAGATTATTTGTGTAATACGAAATAAATATTGTTGTATAATGCTTGTGTTTAAATAAGAACCACACCGTTAAATTTCGACATATATATCTTATAGTTGACAATAGGAAATATAGGAATATTGAATTTTATAATATATTATAACACACGTTTTCTGTGTTATTAGCCTTGTGTTATGTAATATTATTTGAAATAAATTGGTTGAGAATGAAAAAATTTTTTTTTAGAAAATATTAAATATGCACAAACATGCGAAAATCAGTGAAAATCGATGAAATATGCACTTTATCTCTAAAATTAACAAAATATGCATTTTTAATATTCAATTTTTAAACTTAACATTGTATAACTCAGTTTGTAGCTTGTTCTGTTATAAATCAAGAGCATAAAGAACAATATGCAACTCCTATAACTTCCAAACCCTACTAATAACAATTTCCTAATGAGTATCTTCAGATAATTATATTTTATACCTAAACATTATCATATTAATAAAAAATTAAAAACAATATAATTTTCAATTTATTACTAAAGTAGTAAAATGATTACTACTAAAACCTATTACACCAATTTAATTATTGAGAAAAATAATGTAATAAACAAATACTGTTAAAAACAGTTTGTTTCAAAATATCAATAACTTTAATTAATGCACATTGTACAAAAAAACCAAGTACCAATAAATAATTTAATTTTACTATCAAGAATGTCAAAACACACTCATTTAGCTCAAGTTAAACCAATTACAATTCATAACATAAGAATAAAATTATATTTTAAATAAGCAGAGACTCAAAATAAATAAAAATATTATGTAGCTACATATATAAAACTGATGGATAACAAATAGTATTACACAAATTAATGATTTAAATACATTATAATACTAAAATCATTACCTGATGATACATAATGCAGAACACCATTAGTATGAGAGATTTTATTTGGTGATTTAGTTTGGTTTGAAATTGAGTTTACCATACAGACTTCATCTTGTTGTTGATCAGATGAAGAAACTGGAGGTGATGGAGAAGTTTCTCTAGACAATGGATCTGCCATTGATAATTCACTACTACCAGTAATGTGACTTGGTGATGGAGGAGCACTCCTGAAGTATGATGAATTAAATATCAAAAACATGAAATATTTTTACAGATACTACATAGTTGTACATCTAAGTAAAATTGTCTATAAAAACAATTATTTTTTAAGTTAATAGAATCATATTAATATCATACTATAGAGTACCTTGAAGACATTCCAAATGAATTATGAAGCCTAAAACTAGGTACTCCTCTAATACGCCTACGCCGAAAAGCTTGTTCAATTAATTTTTGTTCAGAAGAAGGGTCAATTCTCCAAAAAGCTCCTTTTCCAGGTTCTTCTTGAGACCGAGGTACCTTAAAACAAAATTATTAAAAGAATTAAATAAAATTGTAATTTTTTCTTAATTTTCATAAAAATGTTGAATTAACCATATCTGAATTAATATTAAAGCTATTTTATAGATTAACAATATTTAAAAAAAGAAAAAACTTATTCATTCCCAATGCATGTAGTAAAAAATATCAAAAATAAGAAAAATGTTATTATCTGATTAGTAAAAATATGCATTAAATAAACAAAAGAAATTTTATATTTTTCTAAATCAATATATTAATATAAAGAAATGAGTAATTTTCAACTTTGTAATATCATGAGCATGATCCTATAACCTGACAACTAATTTGATAACCCTCCTCCTCTTTCGCTGTTAAAAAAATTTAATTCTAGTACAATTCTCTTATTTATTTCAATATATCAATAAAGTAAAGAAATTTAAAAAATTCACTTCTGAAACCCTATAACAAAGATTGTGATTTGAGAATGGGAACTGCTAGCATAGATATTATGTATAAGATAACTTAAAATATGCACCTTATAACTAAATAATTACAAAATAATAAAAATAATTGAGTATAATATACTGAATAATATTAAAAATATTAATATATACTTGATAGTATTAAAATTAAATTATATATATATATATATATATGTGTGTGCGAGATTTAGGGTGACCGAAAATAAAATAATACTGCAATAATGATTAATACCACTAATTTATTTAATAATACACACGAAACAAAATAATAAAAAAAATTACCTTTAACAGTTACTTTAATGAACACGGTCGCACACAGATTAGAACATTAAAAGTACGGTTGCACACATTGAACTCTCCACACACACTATTTCTTGCATGCACACACTTGACACATGCACACTCACGCCATCTGGTGTTGACAGTCAAACCTCCACATTAATATATATATATAATTTAATTTTAATACTATCAAGTATATACATAAAAAAATCATCACCAGGTAGTAAAAAGTTGAATAAAAACTTAAGATAGAGAACAATATATATTCTATATTTCTATCTCAACTTTATATATATATGCATATATTAGACAAAAATAAATAATAAAAAATAAAAGAATACTCTGCCAAAATGGGTATTTTAAATAGAGATAAATTAGTGTGATTGAATAAATCGTTTGAAAAATAAGATCAGTGAACACAGATTTGAGAAACTTTTGTAACAATTACAAAAGTTTCTTACATAATTATTCCGTTGGGCGTATACAACTCTTCGGTTTTTCAATACAGAATAAATAAAAAAAAAATTTTATATAAATATATTGTGTATATATATATATAAAATAATAGTTAATAAAACAAAGAACTTTTTAATGAAAGTGTCATAAATCTACAATGCTCATTTTTAAATAACATTAATTTATCTCTACATATATAAACTTAATTTTTCCAATAGATACTTGTCTTTATTTTGTTTTATACATCATATTTCTTCTATGTTATTTATTTTATATGTCCCTCTAAATATTTGATTGTAGTTTTTTTTTTTTTTTTTATGAATTACTTAAAATACTATGAACACTAAATTCTTTTGAAATAAAATAACTTTTAATATTTTTTTTGTAACAATGATATTTTTAAGTTTTTTTTTTACATAGTAATTACTACTTTTGGTTCAATAATTTTAAAGAGTATTACTTATTATTATTATTATTTTTTTTTTTTTTGTCAGCATTTTCAAGAATCAAAAATTTCAAAAAAAAAAAATATTCATTTACAATATTGATCTGATTCGAAAAAAATCATATTGGTATATAAAAAATATAGAAAAATGTATTTAATCTCATAAAAATGTATAGTATTAATGTTGTTTAAAAAATAATCAAAAAGTTTTAAAAGAAGTAATTAAAAAAAGTTAATGACTGGACTACAAATGATAATAATAATTATATATATATTAGATGATTTTCAATTAAAGTAAATAATAAACATTTAATCATTTTTATATATATTTTAAAATATATGAAGTTAACATAATTTAATTTACCTTAATAAAGTAACGGTTTAATGATAAGTTATGCCTAATGGAGTTTTGCCAACCTTTATCCACAAACCGATAATATGGATAATTTTTGGTAATATATGAATAAATGCCACTTAAAGTAAGTTGACGATCAGAAGCTGAAGCAACAGCTTGTACAATGAGTTGAGCATATGAATAAGGTGGCTTAGACTCATCTTTGGATTTTGCATTTGAATTACTATTGTTGTTATTAGTAGGAGTTGATCTATCCTGAATCACAGTATCAGGAGGACTATAATTTTGACTTGTAGATGTAGATGTTCCATTTCTGTAGAAGTCACCAACATATTGTTCACCACCAATGCTCACATCAAAAACAGTATTGTCTAATGGGTTGGTTTCTTCATCTCTGCTATTTTGACTAGACATTACTAGATGTTTACTAAATAAATAATTTTCATTAGTAACTTAATTTATAAACATGATTTCAGTTTAAAAATCTTACTTTTCTTCAACATAAATGGTAGATGATGCTGGTGTAGAAATTACACCAATTTGACCAGGATTAGCTACAGCAGCTGCATATGCTGCCATTTGTAAATCAGGTCCCAGTGTATGCCTGTTATGACCTCCTCTAGGACTAGTCGGACACGAATTAGCAGCACTAAATAAATATATATAACAATTAATTTCATAATTTTTTTAATTGATGCAATATAATAATAGTTATGCCTTATGTATTTTTGTTATTATTAAATAACAGCAATTCTTTATGAACTTTTTAATGTGGATAAAATACAATTAAAATTATTAAAATATTAAATATAATATATAGTTAATAGAATTTATTAAAAGTATTATATTATCATCACAAAAAAATATAAATGGTGTGTTATAAAATATAACGGTGTGTCTATATACCTTAGTTGTTATTGATATCATACCTGACCATCATTATCAATACAATAGTTACCTCTTTCTAGGTCGGGTAACCTGACCACGGTCTTAGAAGATCTTCTAAGACCCCAGGACCCGACCATCGTTCATCACTATTATCAGTTGTATGGAGGGAGGGGGTCTTTGACTCGTGCTAACGCATTATTACTGTATTATTCTTCACTCTTCAGATGGGATACTCTAAGTGGGTATATTTCAAAAAATGTATGATGTTAGTAGCGGTTCGTATTTCTTAGGTACATATGCAAGTTGCGGTCCATGTTCAATTATATTTTATATCAGCATAATGTAGTGAAATATACCATGTCTTTGATTGCTCAAGAGCTTATCGATAAAAACCGATTATCCAGCCGAAATGTTCCCACACTGCACAACAAGTCAAGGGTCATTTATACATAGATTGGGCAGTGCAAAGAGACAGCACCGAAGAGTGTAGCGATGAATGCCAAAACACACGCAAAAACTGTTGATAATTAATTTGAACATAATTCTGATTTTTCTTTAGTAAAAAACAATGTAACTAGTGCATACTATGGTAATATACTATACATGATATTGGTGCCTACACTACTTGTTCAGTGTCCATCTCTTTACCACGATATTTTAAGTTCAAATTAATTATCAACAGTTTATGCACATGTTTTGGAACTCGTCGCTACACTCCTCGGTGCTTTAGTTCGCTCTGCAAAATCTATTAATGTTTCTTGACTTGCTATGCAATGTAGGGACATTTCGGTTTGATAATCAGTAATTATTGATAAGCGCTTGAATAACCAAAGACATGGTATATTTCACTACATTATGCTGATATAAAATATAATAGAACATAGTCGGGTCTTTATTAATTGACCACGAATGCAATAACTATTATATTGATGACGGTGGGTATGATATCAATAACCAACCTAGGTCTGGTATATAAACACATCGATAATTATATAGTTAAATTTAGGTATATTTAACTTACCTTAAAGTGCCAGTAGGAGAAGGAAAAGGACTCATAAATCTTTCTTTTGATAAATATGAAGGATCTTGTTTTATAACTTGAGGTGGAATATTTATACTTAAAGGACTCGCATAACTTCTAGGTGTTGCGATTGGTCTAGTTTGTGTTTGAGTAAGTGTATTCTGAAGAACAGGAGGTGGCGCCATTTCATCTATCAATGAATAAAACACTAATCTAATTGTTGTGCTAGGAAAACGCATTAAACATCTGAAAAAAAAAATATGAATAAACGAAAAGGTACATTCAAAATAAATAAAATAAAAATAATAAGCTAGAAGAAAAAACAAGATTATAAATAAATAAAGTTCCCAGATCAATTAAAAGTAATAATAATGAAGGAGATACAAAAAATCATGATTAAATATTCAATAATATTGTACTAACTGTATCTACCTAAGTAAAAACTTTTGAAACTAAAATCATAACTTAAGTAACATAGAATTTTTGAAGAAAATATTCCATAACAGTACACATTTTGAATTTAAAATTAATGTTACTGCTATCATCAGATTAAAATTGAAAATATAAAAATCAATAAAAAGTGATGACAGTATGACATCATTCAAAAAAGACATATACCAATTATGTTCTTCCAGTCATTTTCTTCTAAAATTGATATATGATTAAAATAATGAACTTGTTACAAATAAATATTTTTATCAGTCATATGAATGTTATTAGACATCATTTTTACACACAAGAATACACAAGAATCTTAATTTGAGTCTGATATATCCATGCATTAACAATGCAAATTTAATTATTATTAAAACGTTTCAAATTTTAATTAAAAAAAACAAAAGAAATGTGTAAATTATTTTTAAAAAGTTATATTTATTTTATAATCTACCAAATTTAATACTTTTCGTACAATAACATATAAAATACTTTAAGAGATTTATATGTCAATACACACATATTGAATATATATGCATACCTATATAATTTTTAAATTGTAAGATAGATAATTAAATTTTAAATTTTAAAAAAAATGATTTAATAAAATAATTATTAGTTTCATTTTATAAATGTTAATTTAATTGATAAGATACTTGAGAGATAATTAATCTCAATCAATAAATAATACCTAGGTAAATTAATTTTAGAACATATTATTTCCAAAATTGTGTATTTTGAGATATAAATTGATTCATACTGTAAAAATGATGGGAAATTCAAATTAGTAATTTTTATCTACTTCAATGGTTATTTGTGGTAAAAATAATGCGATTTAATAATGTGAATAGTTAAAAATATTTTATTTCTATATTTATTAATTTCTCAACACATTTTATTTTCATTTGGCATTAAAATATATTAATTGCTATGTTATAAGTTATAACCTTTAATAATTAGTTTATATCAGTGCATAAAGTAATATTTCCAAACATTTTTTTCAACAAGTGGTATTTCCATTGTTGGCTCAAAATGTATTAGGTATTTCCAAATTATTTTTTCTACTCCATTTAATCTAAATATAATTTAATAATAAAAATTATTTTATTTCACATAAGTAATAAAGGCTTAATAAAATTAATAATCATGTCTGTTGTGTGTTGAAAAAAAATCTAATAAAATTGATAAAATATTCAGGAAAATACCACAATATATTATATAGAATAGCATTTCATCATATAACTGAGCATAGTAATACAGTGAATTCCGCTTAAAGTGGGCTCATTGGGACCAATTGCCCACATTAAGTAATTGGCCATTTAAACCGAAATTAGTTCAAAAACACAACATTTTTAGTATCGAAAATGGTGTATATTTTGTACACGTAAGCCACAAAAAAATTAAATTACTAAATAAAAGTATAAAATAATAATGAATAATATCATATTCTAATTACAATTTATTATTATTACATATTTAGATTTAAGAAATTTATATTTAGGGAAAGAAGCTACACGTGTGCCGTTTATGTAACTATAGTTTTTTTCACTCTTGATAACACTCCTATACCTACTTTTAATTAATTTTACAATAAAATTCCATTATGATTGGTACCTAATGCATTTTATGTCTTTTATTAAACACAATATTATAGATACGACCAAACTCAATTGTAAATATGTATTCTAACGCTATGATAAAATAAAAATTGTACACATAAACCAAACCTAGTGCTCATATTATGCGTTTTTTTTTATCTTATTAACATACATTGGAGTCGGGACTAGACCAATTTGTCTACATTACATAGATACCCACATTGGCATAAACGCAGATTAGCTCCCAAGTGATTTTATAAAAAATTTTTTTTCTTCAAAATGTGTGTTTTTGTATGCTTAATTTGATGGTACTTTCAAAAAAGCCTATCAAAATTATTTTGAAAGATATGATCAAAAACCTTCAAAATGCTCAATTTTTCTAACCATTGTGTTTTTAAATTCAAAATACGAATAATTTAAGTTTTTAGATTTTTTTTTTTTAGTAGGTAATGTTTATATTTATATGCTCAACATTTTGGGGAAATCAGAATTTGCTTATCATATTTACTTTTTATATTATTGTTAATAAACTACATAAAACTGAATTATAAAGTTATTTCAAACATTTGCATATTTGAGAAACTCAAAATTGATTTTTTTGACTTATAATTGTTACTTTACCCCATGTCTCCACGCATCACGGAAATATTTTTTATTTTTTTCTATTACTCTTAGGTTGTGAATTGCATTTGTTCCCAATAGTTTGACATTATAATCATTCTATTAATTTACTCATGCCTCCCCACCCACATCAGGAGTATTTTTATTTTTTTTTAAATTACTTTTGGCCCGATTTTATTTAATAAACTGAATTTTTCAAAAGGTAAAATGCGATGTTTATCAGTCGATAAGAATAGATGCCTACATTTTTTACAAGTCCCACTTATCATTGTACAAAATTATTAGTTTACGTATTTATGGACAAAAAGTTAATAATTCAGTTTTATGTGGTTTATTAACAATGTCATAAAAAGTAAGTATGGTAGGCAAATTCTGATTTTACCAAAATGTTGAGCAAATAAATATAAACATTTCTAAAAAAAAAAAAAATTCTAAAAATTTCAATTTTTTGTATTTTAAATTCAAAAACACGATTTTTGAAAAATTGAGCATTTCAAAGTAAAATAAGTTCTTCCAAAATAAATTCAATAGGTTTTTTTTTTTTTGAAAGTGCCATCAATTAAGCATGCAAAAACACACATTCTGAAAAAAAAAAAAATTCCAAAAAATGGCTTGAGCTTAACTGCATTTGTTCACCCATATTAACTGGTTAATTTAGGCGGGATTAGGTATTAGGCGGGATTCACTATGACAATATAATATGTACAATTACCTAATATTTCAAAACGCCTTATTTCCGGAAAAATATTACGTTTTGAAGACATCTACTTAGAAAAGCTATAAAAAACTCCATTAATTAAAAATGATTTTAACATTAAAAAGGAATTTCTTTGATTAGGTATTTAACACTTTATATAATTAATAAAAATGTTTAATGTTTATTAATAGCTTACACAGAAAAGCGTGTTTTCTGAAATTTTGAGGAAATGGAAATAATAAGATTCGAAAAGTTACCCTTCAATTTTAGTAGGTACTTAAAACAAAAGAAATATTTAAAACATAGGCACCTATAATATTCATACCATATTTTATATATGAATATATAAAAAGTAAAGTGTAGACAAGAAAGCCGGAAATACTTCGCACCACAGGTCAGATAATTTTGATGGATGTGTAGAATTTTAAAGAAACGATAAATAATTTCTTCAATAAAACGATTTTGAATGAAGGAAGTGAATAATATAAAAATAACAATAATAGTCATAATTTTCAACGCACTTGCCAAGAGTATCTGTTTGGTTTTCTTGTCAATACTTTGGTTTTTTGTCTAATAAATCAAGAAAAAGGAAATCAATGAGAAAAAAATGTGTTAGAAAAATTTCCCAAATTTTTTTTTTTGCATTTACAAAATTTTCTTGTGCCAAAATGTTTTTCATATTATTGTCTATCTATGCTTAAATTGACATAAAGTTTGGATCAAAAAATGATGGTTTTTGAGTCTTTTAAGTCAAATTTTGGGTAGTCCCTCCCCCCAAAAAATAAAAGAACTGAGAAATTTATAAAATGAGCCCTTCAAAGTGCCAACTAGAGGCGAATTGGGTTTCAAAATGTTGCTGATCGAAACTTTGGGACAAGAATTTCTATAGGTATGACAAAGTGTTAACAGAATCTAAAAAAGAAGTAGAAAAAAATAAACATCATTATTAACACACTAGCTTCTTCACTTTGTTCAGAATCTAAAATAAACAATTGTTCAATTTTGAGAACATAGACAATTCAATTTTATAAATGAACATTTAAATCCAACTAAAATAGTCATTACTGAAAAATGGTGGAAAACAGGTACTTATAAACTGAAAGACCTGCAAGAAATAAAATTATAAAAATGCTTTCTATTAGTGAAAAATATTGGATAGCGACTTTAATTTAAGTCAGAAATTGCCTATGCATGATTTTGAAACAAACGAATGGGGTGGTAAAATATAAAATGTATCATACTGGACATAATTCATTTGAAGTGTAATGAATTGCTTTATAGTTAAATATTGAAAGTTTGATGATCCGTCATCACCCACAAACTTTCAAAACCAATAGTATGAGCCTTCGAACATAATATATTATTATATGCCAGTGGGTGATTACATTGTCGCATGGGTTCAGCTGTAAACTTTGAAAATCTCCATTATGATTAGTGGTGATGATGATAAGAGAAAAAATCTGAGAGCACCGGTAGCCAGGGCATACGTGCGCGCGCGCAGTATGCGAGTACATTGTAATAATCGACCATTTCGAACTTTGGCAACAGGGAGACCTTGAAAACACGTTACACACGCACACACCAGCGCGTAGCCATTTATAACCAAACAACAAAAACACGTTATCATGCCGTTTGGAAAACAAAATATTGTGTGTAAACACGACGGCCGCCGGGCCGAAACCAGGCTGGGGGTAGGCGCCGTGGCCACATGCGGTTTTAGAAAACCAGAATCATAAGTAAAATTTAATAAGAATAAAATTTTAAGTGGAAAAACGAGCATGTAAAACACGAAAACCCACAATTGCCCAATTTCGCCGACGATCACGAATAACAGTAATAATAGTGACACGGCGGACGTCCGTCTCAAAAGAACGGTGCACTTACCTTCTGGGCAGCTGTAATGCTGGGGCGCCTTTGCGCTGAAATACGCCGTCTACGAACACGCCGTTCTTGCCATGGCACGTCAAAAAGAAATTCGGGTGTTCGTACAGCACGTCCAGGTGACGGCGCGATATGAAGCTCGAGTGGCCCATGTTGACGTCCACCTGGCCCTTGGAGCTATTCCGGCCGATCACTATGCGCTTCTGCCGGATCAGGTACTCGAGCTCGCGGCCCTCGAGTTTGGCGATTACGCCCGTTATGTCCTGGTCCGGAGCCCATTGCACGTTGGTTGGGCTACCGGGCATGGACTTGAGCGCGTGCAGCGTCCAATCCGTGTCGGACATGGTTCCCGGTGGCGTGCGTCGGCGACTTGCGGGGACGGCGACAATACAGTCGTCGCCGCGGTATTCGGGCCGCGTCGCGTGCGTGCGCTGATCGTTCCCGTCACAGGACACAGGGCGCACCACCGGAGACGGACGATAACCCCGAACAGAGACAGTGGACGCGGTCCAGCTGTATACTGCCGGTAATCAGCAGTAGTGGTAACGGTTGCGGTAGTGCACATAAAAACAATAACGCACGGATGTCGTCCGGTCGTCGTTGTCGTCGTATTCGCCGCAGTGGTTGTCGGTGTCTCAGGTGGCGGCGGTGTTGATTATCGTACGAGGCGAATGCCGGTGCGCGGTGTGAACGAATACGGATGATGGAGCACGAGACGACGAACGCGAATCGACGACGCGTTGCGCGCACACGCACTCGAAACGCGACGACGGGCCGTACACAAGAGACCGTCCGACGGGGAAAGACAGACGGAGAGAACGAGAGACGATGTGAGAGAGAGAGAGTGAGTGAGACGGAGTGATAGTGAGCGCTGCTGTAATTTTTTTTTTTTCGAAACTGCCGCGGCGGCGTCGACGGACAGCGATGCAACGACGAAAACCAAAGTACGTGTGTGAACGAATGCTCTAGTGCGCGCGTGTGTGTGTGTGTGTGTGCGCGCGCGCGCGATACGAGCAGACGGTGCGTGTGCGTACGTACGCGCAGACGACGGCGGCGTTGGTGTGCCGTTTGTTTACCACTTTACAAGCAGATGACCGGCGGCTTCGGGTGGAGGGTGTGTACCACGTGACGATCGAATCGCTGCTGCTGCTGCTGCTGCCGCCGCCGCCGCCGACTGCTGATGACGAGCGGCGCGGGCGTCGCGTTCAGCGGACACGCGTCAAGTCGACGACGAAAACCCACAGTGTCGGCGCGCGCCGTTTTTTTAAAAATTTTTCCTATTCAATATAATTTACATAATTTTATACTATATATCATTTGTGTTTATAATTTTGGGGTTAGAATAACGAGGAGAAACTCTGCGTAAATGACAAAACAATATACATAATATTATATATTATTGATTTACGTGTGGAATAAGAGTTATTTCGTCAAATAATTATTAGCGGCAAAATTCGATAACGCTGCGGCGTACGCATATTGTTTATCAACGATATCGAACCGGCGTCGTCACATAACACGTCTTGACGAGACACTACGATAACACACCAGACGTGCGCACTATGGTTTGATAGTGTGGTGAACGGGTCGTGAAAACGATTTACACGAAAACAAAAACAACAATATTATTAAATTGAATAAAAACACGTGTGTGTGTGTGTGTGTGCGGTACAGAGTATACCGCGGTATAATCTACGCGCACCCGTATGTGCGTAGTAACTGCTGGCCGTAATCAGCGGCTAGAGGACTATAACATTATCTTATGACCATAATATTATTGTGTCTAGCGTAGAGCACCCAAACACATTATATTTTGACAATTTATATATATATATATATATATATAATTTATACATATATAATATGTAAAACGTAAATAAAATTTGTGTATGTGTGCACGCGTGCTTAATGACTATTGACTGCGGGTCTGCAGCGGCGGAAACTGGGGCGCACGCACGCACTTGCATGGGGTATTGGGCCGCGGCGCTGGTGTGCGCGCACCGCGCTTGCGTGCCGTTGGCCGGTCTCGGCGATCGTCGTACGTGCGGGCGCGCGCGTATTCCGGCACAAAACAAAAAACAGCTGAGATCTTGCCCGCCCGTCCGCCCGCCGTTGACGTATCACGATCGGCCGCCGCTTTTTTTATCAGGATCGTGTCAAACGTCGTGTCGTCATGCGCGCACAGTCAAGGAGGTTAAAAATCATCTTGCTCCGCCAACGCCGCCGCCGGTCCATAGACAGTCAGTGTCACCCAGTTGACACCCGGTCAACACCGCCCGACCACCGTGTTGTTGTTTGCATTGTAGTTTGTACGGTTTTGCGGCGGCAGCAGCTGCCTGCTGGCTGCTACACTTGTATTACTTCAGACCTGTTTGTGTTATTATTATGAAGTACAATATTTTTTATTTTATCTCCCACCTTTCTACGTTTCATCGTACAACCCGTCACCAGTCACCTATAAGATCGTCTCTATTATTATTATTATTATTAATGTTATTGTTATTAAGTCCTTTGTATTCTGTGTTGTACGTAAAACCATACACACGAATTCGCCCACTTGACTAATGTATATATATTATATAATAATAATATATGTAACTTGTTTACTCATTTTTGCTGCTATCTTACCGATCGTCTGTTTTCGTACAGTATTGTGCGTGCGTGCTCGTTCATCAATAATTTTATTTACTCGCGTAAAGACAATAATGACTGATGTGATAGGACAACGATAATAATAATAATTATGGAAAACATTTAGAAAAGCGCAGCCACTACAGGCCGCGCCGTCTTAATAACAATGGCGTAATAATTATATCTATACGTCATTAAAGTATGACAATATTATTATAAATTTTAATATTCATAATAATATTGTTGGCAGTTGACACGCCAATATTGTGCGGTAGCGATAGCATCACACAATCACACTGTGTCGGCGCTCCGTGCATACATAATAATGTTACTGTAGTCTGTAATAGTGTATTTAAGATGTTCGGGTCTGGTCACGTACAGTACTTATCGTTGTAACAATAATATTTATTATTAATTTAATTTTTATATTATTAATTTAATTCAATTAAAAATTTATTAATTCGCCGCCGCCGTAACCTTTTCGTCATGATTTTTATTAAAATTTGAGCAGGTAACCCATATTTCACATTTTGGTCATTATCGATCAATGTCAAAACGGGAGGAGGGGAGTGTCCACTTTGAAAATTATTAATCGTACATTAACAATATTGAAATTTATGTGCACTGTTAAAAGACAAATTAATACGCTGGTACTGATTGTAATAAATTTAAAAAAATTTATGCGTTGCTGCCTGTATTTTATTCACAAATATACTGCTCATTGCACCATTGGTGTAGTTACGGGAAGGGTTTGAGAGGCTTTCCCTTCTATTCCCAAAATAAAAAAAATATGTTGAACTATAAGGTAAAAACAGCAAAATATGTGCTTTTTCTTTTTATGAAAACAAATTTACTAATAGAAATACTCGTTCTAAAGTTTCATACTGTATTTTTTAGATCATAAATCACACAAAAGTGGTATTCCATAGAAGGCATTATTCAAAATTCTCAATACCATGTCCATAAACAAGGAATACCCGTCGAAAAATTTTGTAAAACGAGATTTTCATAAAGTTAATTTTATTAATACCTCTTTAATTCCAAAATAAATTGGACTAAGAACTTGAAATTTTCACCCATTATCAACAATAGTACTTTTTGTTACTACCTATCTATTCCAAAAGTAATATTGCTTACATTTTGAAGATATCAAGAATACATTATCATAGATGAATGGTAGGTAGAATGTAAATAATATGTTACACTTTTGTTAAACATACTCTCTCAGTATTAAAGTGACTATTATTGTAGTTTGTAAATTGTAATTGATTAAAGTTCCACTCAGAATCGGTTTATTGTAGAAACGATTTATTGTTTCTTTAAAATTCAATATAAGCCCCAATCATTTCATTCGAGGAACAAAGAATACTCTTGGTATGAACTATGAAATATACTGATTTTTTAAGTTTTTAACAATAAGACAATAAGTACAGTCGTTGCCAGATACCTTGACACACCGGCGGCGGCGCTTTTCAGTAGGTGAAGCTCAAACTAGTTGCGATTTGTTTACTATCTATATATATATAAAATCCAAATACCACTGACTGACTGATCGCTGTATCTCAAAAACTACGCAACGTACGGACTTGAAATTTGGAATATAGGTTCTTCTCATATTTTCACCGAGCAATAAGGAGAGATTTTCAAAAATGTTGCGTTTTAGTGGAGTAATTAACAATTATAATTATTCACCGCCAATACGTATTGTGCGGCCCGCGGGTCTCCAGCTACCTGCAATCTATCCTTTTTGTTCGTCGTGTAGATAAGAATAATTGTTCCGAGAAGTTTATCGATAAAAATAATCTAATGCATCCCGCGTACACCAATACTCCTATTTTATTTTAATGAACGATAAAATGCACACCGATAACATAAACCAATACACATACAAATTCTATTTATTAGTTATATTATCTCTCCATTGCCTTGCCACGGTGCCTATACATTAAACACGTTCATTTCATTTCAACTACCAGCAGTTCGGACGTGCGTAAAGGTGCGTCCACACTAGCGTAACAAAACGTCGAACATGTGTTCGCGAACAAAGTTCATGTGTAACAAATCGACGAACTTGTAACATTCTAACAAACAAACTGCGATCCGCTAGTTGTCGGTATTTCGGCGTAACATCAAAGGATGTTACGCGAACATGTTGCGACGTGTATGGACGTATCTACAAACATTTGTACGAACACACGAAAATAAAATATTTTTCAATAT